>JABGLY010000120.1:0-52172 GCA_013623525.1 Fusarium dimerum
GAGAGAGGGGCAGCAGGGGCGGGAGCGGCCTTTTGCTTAGGGGCCTTCTCCTTCTTCTCCTTCTTGGGCTTGTCACCAGTGACCTTCTCCTTGATCTCGGCGGCAGCCTCCTTGACAGCCTCCTTGGTACGGTCGACGAGGGAGGCCTCTGCACCGGCGCCGGCGGTAGCAGCCTTCTCCTTCTTAAGACGCTCCTTCTCGGCCTTGGCATCGACGGGGGGCTTCACATAGAGGACATTGTCCTGGTCTACCTGGACCTTGTTCTCGCTCTTCACGTCGAGACCAAAGATGGGAGAGTTCTGAACAAAGTCGACATGACGAACAATGTGGGGGTGGCCCTTCTCGCCAGTGCGCTCCTCGGGAGTCCATTTGGCGACGATAGGAGCCAGAGTCTCGTAGATGGCAACATCAGCCTTGGAGGGCTTGCTGCCGAGAAGAGTAGAGCGGCTTGAGAGGTGGCTGTTGAGGGTCTCGAGGATGGAGGACTTGTCCTCGTTGGACTTGAGGCGCTCAGAAGTGGTAAGCCACTGCTGGATCTCAGCCTCCTCCGTAGGAGTGTATGTCTGGGAAGCGAGGGAAGCCATTCTGACGAAATTGAGGGGTCGAAAGGTTCGGAGAGGTACGAGGCTACGAGAAGCCGTTTGGAGGGCTCGAAGGGAGAACAGGGTGGTGGATATGACAGAGAGAGAAGCTGTGTCGTAGCTTCGCTCGTTTGAATGTATGAATGGAGGTTGAGGTGAAGAGTCAAGATCTGTGGATAATTTTCAGCGAAAGATGGTGGGGTGATGGAGGGGCAGGTATTGTGGCTTTGTGCTCTGTGGCTGTGCCTCGACAAGTGTGGCCGTGCCGGTGCCTGAAAACTCATCAACGCGCTAGCTCGTGACTCCGTTGCTATCTCGCGTTACCCTGCGTCATTGACCATCCTCTTCTCCCCAGGCGTGTCGCGTTTGGTCAAGCATCGAATATTGATTAAGAGGCTCAATTGTAAACGAAGGATCAATATTTCAGATGGTTTCCAAATTTTGAAATTGGTCCTCGAATCTTTTTTTTCCTTCCCTTTGTTCTCGGTTAAAGCTTCATTCTTTGTCTCAACTTTCTCTCCTTTCTTTTTCTTGACTAACGTCAAAGACATCATCGGAAAGCCTCCTGAGTGGCGATCTCTCCAGACTCGCCTTTTCACTTTCCAACCCAACAATTTCTTGGTATGGTATCTACTTGATTCCATAAATTCATTCATTATTATTACCATCAGAAATCATGGCATCGACCCCTTCATCTCCATCAGATAACATCAACTCACTCTCACCTAATTCCCGGTTACCTACTAGTATTCCTAGTTCACCACCAGGTTCTGACGAGCCAACTTCAGCTATGAAGTTAGACATCGAAGAGGAAAAGTTTGCCAAAGAAGAGGAGGCTGCGCGACTTGAGAACGAAAAAGCCGAGGAGAAGCGACGGCAGGCTCTCCTCCGAAAGCGAAAGAAGAAGAAGAAGGCCGAGACAAAAGAGGAGCGGGAGGCAAAAGCACAAGAGTTGGACGATCTCTTAATGAAGAGCGCTGCGTTCAGCGACATCTTGACCAAGAAGACACAGGTTTTGGGTCGTGTTGGTAGCAGTCTGGACGGCAAGACACTGGGTGAGCATGACCTTACTATGGCCAAGCAACCGAAATGTATGGTCAACGGAACTATGAGAGACTATCAGTTGGAGGGTCTCACATGGATGTTTGAGATCTGCTCACAAGGAATGAGTGGTATATTGGCTGATGAAATGGGACTTGGTGAGTTTTCCGGGTAGAAGTATCTTGGGGTTTGCTAACAAGACATGCAGGCAAAACTGTCCAGACCATCGCGCTTATTGCTCTATTGCGTGAACAGGAAAACTACCTTGGGCCTCACCTCATCGTTGCACCTCTAAGCACACTCTCAAACTGGATGGACGAATTCCACAAATGGACACCCTCCATTCCCGTTATCATGTACCATGGTGACAAGAAAGAACGCGAGGACATCTTCAGGACAAAGATGATGCGACATCTTAAGGGGGGTCGCCCTACCGAGAAGTTCCCCGTCGTATGTACCTCCTACGAGATGGTCTTGAGAGATCAACACAATCTGTCCAAGATCAACTGGGAGTTTATCATCATTGTAAGTAACATATCTGTCTTACTGCAATCAAAGTGCTGACAATAAACAGGATGAGGGCCATCGCATGAAGAATGCTGAGGCGAAACTGTTCCAGCAACTCAAGCAATTTTCCTCGGCCACACGTCTTCTCATCACGGGCACACCGCTACAAAATAACCTCAAGGAATTGTGGTCTCTGCTTCATTTTCTCTTGCCAAACATCTTCACGGATTGGGAAGCGTTCGAGTCTTGGTTCGACTTTTCGGACCTTGAGGATGAAAGGGGAACTGAGGAATTCATCGGCGACCGTATGAAGCAGGATCTCGTCAAGAAGATTCATCTGATTCTTCAGCCAATGCTTCTTAGGCGGGTGAAACAGGACGTGGCTGCCTATCTTCCCAAGAAGCGAGAATATGTTCTGTTTGCTCCCATGACCAAGGAGCAGACCGACCTTTACAATGCTCTAACAAACAAAAACATCGACACTCGGCAGTACCTCGAAAACAAACTCGTCGAATCCATCAGTGCTGCCTCATCGGCCAAGCCCAGTCGTGGCTCATCTCGTGCTAGCAGCACAGCAGGAACCATGTCACTTCCCGTCCGAGAAAGCCCGCGTAAGAAGCAGGTAGACTCTAAGGAGTCCTCTCCGGCAGCCAACGCGTTTTCCCTCATGATGGGTAAGCGTGGTAGAGGTAGACCCCCTAAAGACGCACCCAAGAATATCCCAAATGGAAATACTCCCAACGGCAAGAGAAAAGATCCACCAACTTCGATCAAGTCTGAAGCCAAGAGTGCGAAGACGAGCCGACAGTCTACTCCTGTTAGTTTGCGAGGTCGGCCGCGAAAGACTCGCACGTACAAAGACGCCGGCTCAGACGAGGAAGATTTATCTGATGACGAGTTCGAAGCTAAGTTGGCTAAAGAGGTCGTTAGTGACGATGAGAGCGCTCTGGAAACACCAATGTCGGCACAAGAAATCGAGCGTGCGCAGACTCTAGACCTGGCCAGTATGTTCATCTTCTTTGACCTAGTTCTTGTATCACAGGCTGACCGTTTCACCCTTTCCTAGAAAAGCAAATCGCCCAAAAGAAACTAGGCAACCCTCTTGCGCAGCTCCGTCTTGTCTGTAACTCACCTCACAACTTCTATAACCCCTGGATGTCCTCGGATCTACCCATCGATGACTCTATCGTCACAGCATCTGGCAAAATGCTCCTTCTCGATCGTCTGCTTACACGTCTCTTCGCGGATGGTCACAAAGTCCTCATATTTTCTCAATTCACCACCCAACTCGACATTCTGGAAGATTACTGCCGTGAGCTTCGCAACTGGAACGTCTGTCGAATCGATGGATCTGTGGCACAGGATAGTCGTCGCTCCCAGATTGCCGAGTTCAACAGTAACCCAGACTACAAGATCTTTCTGCTATCCACTCGTGCTGGCGGTCAGGGCATCAACCTGGCTTCTGCGGACACGGTCATCTTATTCGACTCCGACTTCAACCCTCAGCAAGACCTGCAAGCTCAAGACCGTTGTCACCGCATCGGCCAAACCCGCCCCGTCATCATCTTCCGTCTTGCTACAAAGGACACCGTCGAAGAATCACTCCTTCTTTCCGCCGATGCCAAACGTCGTCTTGAGAAACTTGTCATCAAAAAAGGCGGTTTCAAAACCATGGGTCAAAAGATGGACATGCGAGAAGATCTTGACCAGGAGACCCTCCGAGCACTACTCCTGAAAGACGGTCAAGTCTACAACGTTTCCGGTGGGCAGGAGGTCCTCAGCGAGAAGGATCTCGACATTCTCTGCGATCGCAGCGAAGAGGCCTACGACAAAGCTGCCAGCGGAGAGGGTGATGCAGATGGGTATCGTGTTGTCGAGACAGGTGCCGATTCTATCAAGATGAAGGGAAATAAATAAAGGCGGAAGTCGGCGGTTTTTTTCTTTTTTTTTTTCTTTTTTTTTGTGAAATGAAGGATGAGCGTTGCGATTTATTGGGTTAGGAACAAGGCAGGAAGAAGTTTGGGAGTCTCGTTGCTATGTGTATACCAGTTTTACTAGCCCTTGTCTTGACAAATATCTTTGGTCTGGGTTTCAAAATAAGGGAACCGCTTAAGCTATAAAGAAAACATGACTCCTATAAGAACCAAAAGAAACCTCTTGTGTTCATCCTGTGTTGACTATGCCAGACTCATAACCTCAAATTTGCTTGATGTAGGTAAACATAGCAGGAGTCAGGAACCCATGACTTTGGTCATCGAGACGAAATACTTATTATTGTGATCCAGAATCCTTTCTACTTTGGGATCTATACAATGCCTGTCATCAGTTCATTTCTTCCACGTATCCAATCTGCCTTCTCGCGTCCACCCCTCCAGGAACCGAAGCCAGCCTCTTGGCTAACCTTTCCTGACTTTCCACAAGCTTCTTTTGCGCTTCTAGCCTTCTCTTTATTCTCTCTTCTGCCCCCTTCTCGATAGAGTCCAGTTCATCGCGCTCACTAATCTTCAGGGCGCTTAAAGCCCTTGCGTTCTCGACTCTCTCCGTGTTCATCTTATTTTCCCACTCGAGCATCTTCTGTTGCCGTGTCTCCTCAGCTCGAAGCTCCGTGGCGGCCACTGCTCTTGTGCGTGCAAGCGTAGCGTCTGTGACGGTGCGCTGCTCCGAGATTCGTCGTTGAAGCGAGGCATTGAAAAGTGTCTCTTCTAGGTCGGCCTTTTGCCGTACTCCTGATAGCTCCTCGTTATGAAGTCTGCGTCGACGACTGTCTTCCATCTCAGCCTTGTCAGCCTGAATCTGTTGTTCCAGACCTGCAATCTCCTTCTTCCGTGCAAGCGCAATTGCGAAATCCTCAGACTCAAGTGTAATACGACGTAGTCTAGCTCTGCGCTCGCGCTCTTGAACTTCCATGTCGGGGGGAAGGCCAACGGCATCATCAGGCTGATCTCCTGAGTTTTTGTAGTACACATCCACGGCTCGGTTAGCCCTGAGCAATGTCAGAAGCTGATCGTGGATGTCCGATGGTCGCAAGACTTTGGTGATATACATGGTTGGCGAGTATGTGTATGTTCCATCGGTATAATAGTTATACGGTTTGTTAACCTCCTTCCACATTGCGACCTTCAAGAAGCTTCGAGTAGTTGCCAGAGCATCGACAGACTCCAAGCAGAGCAGAAGCAGTGACTTGCCATGTGATTTGATGGTTAGATCCGAACCCGAATCAACCAAATGAGCCATGACTCTCTGCATCAACTTCTCCCGGTCCGCCGTCAAAGCTCCAGAATCAGATCCGTGGAGACAGACCTCACCTAGTGCACTTCGACCATCATGAAGTGGACTAGGAAAATCTGGATGATGCCCATACTCGACGAGAACTCTTACTACGGAAATGTTGAGTTCTCTGGCAGCATTGTGCAATGAGCCATCATCTTTGGAAGGGTCAGCAGCAAGGAGGTTACCCAGCATTTTTGTTGAGAGGTCGCCTCCAATATTAGTCGCCATTGCAAGAGGTGTCCGTCCCAGAGCGTCTGTGACGTCCGCATTTGCTCCCGCCAAAAGAAGCTCCTTAACAACATCTGGTCTACGTTCTTGAATAGCCAACATGAGCGGCGTCGAGCGACTTGTGCGTGTTTC
The DNA here is from genome assembly GCA_013623525.1 of Fusarium dimerum. Lineage (NCBI taxonomy): Eukaryota > Fungi > Ascomycota > Sordariomycetes > Hypocreales > Nectriaceae > Fusarium > Fusarium dimerum. Next base: position 5,760 of record JABGLY010000120.1, read on the forward strand.
AAAGTTGACATTGGCTGCTGCTGTTAGTAATTTGAACCATCAATACCTGTAGTGACACAACTTACCACCTCGATCAATCAGCTCCGGATCAACGCCGTGCTAACACTCTTTTCGGGTTGTGCAATGGCCCATAAGAGAAGAGTCACTTCTTCCTGCTCCTCGACATCGGAATGAATCGAGTACGTCGTTGTCTGGTCGTGATAGTAACCAGCATTCAACAAAGTCTGTAAAACATCCAATGATCGAGGATACCGAGTTATGGCTTTGAAGAGCAGAGGTGCTGACCCTGGTCGTCCACCCATCGTATCCAAATATGCATCTCCTTCGCGGTGTTCAGAAAACAACTCAAAAAGGTTGATGACTTCCTCTGGTGACCTAGTCACGTCGAAGACATGCTCGAATGCACGTGAAAGACTTTCCGCTGAAGGTTGACAAGTAAGTAGCTTCTTCGTCCAAGATAGATTCCCCTTCGCGGCGGCTTGTACTAAGGGCTCTCCATCCTCAAAGTTGACGTCAACTCCATGAGCAACAAACAGATCCAGAAACTCATCAGCCAGAGGTTCCGTGTTTTCTTCACTGTTTTGAATCACTTGCACGAGAGGTCCACTGAGCGCTCTGCCCTTTGACCCTTTCTGCAAGAGCATTTTGGACGTCTCCAATCCCTCTAAGCTAAACCACGTTGAAAAGTTCTCCGCTGCAAAGGCCATCGAAAAGACACGGTTGAGATCTTCTTCGGGAATGTCTCGGCTAAGAAAGATCCCGAGTAACTCTGGCTGAGCACCCTGCACGGTTCGAAGAAGAGTCTGGCAACCGTTGGTTAAGGGAGACGCCCCAAAGTCAACCAAGAGTTTAATGAGCCGCTGATCAGGGTCCTCTTCGCTCACAGCCTTACTGAGAGCGATATGGACTTCTTCAGTGACTGGTAATCCGGCCTTTATTAAGTCTTCAATAATGTGTAACCTTGCATCACGGCTCAGCCTCCAACTCTTCTTTAGGGACCTGATCATGGTCGAGGGCGATGCCTTCTTCTGGGGTGACGCGTCAGCAACTCCACCATGCCTGTGGCTTAGTTGACCTACCTGGCTGCTGTTCTGTTCATGTAGTCCAAGCAACATCTCAATGTTGTCGATGTACGCAATCTCTGTAGCCGCGACAACTGCCAGTCCATCATGGTAGTTAGGGTCTGCACCAGCTGCCAGCAGAATTCGCAACAATTCTTTGCCAGCCTCACCATATTTGGCAGCCGAGATCAGCTCTACATCGACGACCTCTCCAGAGACACCTCGCTGCAAAAGCCGCTCAAAAACCATGGCTCTGGTATTCAGATTTCGAACCTCAGTAGCAGTTTGAAATCCACGTTCCAGTGCCATTTTCGGTACGTCGGTATTGGACTTCAGGAGTACATCCAAGACCTCGACTGAGCCGCCGCGACACGCCTCGATAATCGCCTGGCCATCATTGGTTGATATATTAGCACCATACGCAATGAGAACATCTCCAAGTTTCAGGTCTCCATCTCGAGCTGCTATGAGCAGTGCTTGAGAAGCTACCTTTGCCGGTACCCCAGCTTTGGCCAGGCTTGTACATATGGTAAGCCGAGAGTCCATGTTAGAAATCTGCATGGCTTTCTCCAGACATGATCCTCTGAACTCAGGGGTATGCCTGGTTCTCGACAGCAAGAGATCTAGAATATCAGGGCTCTCTTTGGTAACAGCTTGCATCAATGCCTCGCCATCAGACGTGTCTGCTGCACTAGCCAATACGCTGATCAAATTGATATCAGTGGCATGTGCGCTGATGGCATGATTTAATGCTCGATTGACTTCTCGAGGAAACGCCCCAGCATCCACGAGCTTCTTTGTTAAAGTCAGACGATCCATAGGATCTGATATTGACAGAGCATGCGGTAGAGCTCTTGATAAAGACTGTGGGGTGATGGGATTCTTGCACTTGAATAGGAGGTCGATAAGCGGGATTTTCGCTGCGGCGACTGCAGAGCATAGTGATCTTGAATGGGAAGTATTAGGATCTGCTCCGTACTCAAGTAGCTTTTGCAAGGTAGCCATGGACGACTGATGTGTTTTGTCCTGGGCGAGCATCTGGACCTCGGTAACCAGCAATCTGTTGAGATCGGGCTTCTGAGTTGCTTTGGAGAGAATCACATCAAGCTTCTTGGCCTTGCTGTCAGTACAGGGCATGGTACCAAGTTCGTTGAGACAGTGAGGAATAGTGTCGGCCGTGTGCCTACCGAGGCCGAGGACCATGTCGAGAACTTGAAAATCTGGGTTCTGGATAGCCTTTTGCAAAATGGCTCCGTTGAGCCCATTGATATCGGCTTTACCCCGTTCGAGAAGTAGATGGAGGAGTGACATGTCCACAGCCGTCTCGGACAGCGTTCCTAGCAGGGCGTTGGCAACCTTCTCAACGCCGACGGCAGCTCCAGCGGCGAAGAGCATGGTCATGATATCGAAGCGCGCACGGTGGTCGCTGAGGCCCATGGCATTGGAGATGTGTGATGCTGCTGTTTGCGGGGAAGCTTTTTGGATCAAAAGTGAGAAGAGTTCCATATCCTTCCGTACGATAAGAGCCTTCAGGCCCTCCCCGTTGCCGTAATTGATATCAGCATTGTATCTAAGCAAAAGTTTGATGAGGGCGGCATCACGGTTATATGGATCTTCCTGGATTGCGGCTTGCAGGGCGGAGTGTAGCGGTGGGCCAGTAAGGGCACTCTTGAGAAAGAGTTCCATAATGCGGTATCGATCATCTGGGGGGAGACTTCCAACGAGAGGGAAGACAGCCGCCAGGGTCTCGTTTGAAGGTCTGCCTGCAAGGATCTTGGCCGTCATGCTCATGTCACCACGTAACACGGCAGTTCGTAATGCTTCGCCATCCTGGTGATCTGGGGAAGCCACTGCATGGCGGTTACTGATTCGATGAGTCTTGGGCCCTCCGGCGGCTCGTTGAGAGTTTGGTTGTTCATGGAAGTGAGGCGTGAGAAGGAGCTCGACAGACTGACTATCGCCAGATTTGGCGGCTTGAACCAAACATTCATCTAGCGCAGTGCCGCTCGCACCCTTCTTCAGCAGAATATGAAGAAGCGCAGACCTTGTGGCAAACGTAGCTTGCTGTGGGATTAGTGATACACAGCTGGAAGCCAACGCTGGACTGATGGAAGAATCGCCACCAAGTAGTGACCTCACAAGGCTGACTTGTCCCTTTTCAATAGCAGTCTTGAGGGCAGAAGCGTTATTGTGCTCGACAGAAGCTCCGTAGAAGGCGAGTAAATCGGCCATCTCAAAGAATTGTGTCTCGCAAGCTATCTCTAGAGAATGGGCCAAGATGGGCCCCTGGGCACCACAGCAGAGCAAGAGTTCAGCAAAGTCAAGTTTGGCTTTGGGAGTTAGTGTCAGATCCTCCATGAGGATCTGGAACGCCTCCTCAACACCTGGACTCTGCGGAGGCTTATTGCCCATCACGATGGCGAGCGCAATGTCTCTTCGTTCGTTAGTTATGGTGAGCTTGAGTGCTTCTGCATTATTATAGTTTCCATCCGCTGTAGACCGACTGAGGTGCAAAACAGTAGCCAAGCACTGGGCTCTCGTAGCATCAGTCATTGCCTGAGACACGCAAACTGCTGATGGTCTGCCATCGGATTGCAGCAAGAGGGCGACTAAATCCGACAGGGCCGGGATAGCACACGCTTTTCGAAATTCGTCTTGGCCTTCGGCTGTCTGTGACGCGCTGGCGTTGTAGCGAAGCAGAACTTCAACAATCTGCGTTTTTCGCGATCTAATGGCAACGGGGAGACAGGTATCAAGAGTGAGAGGGTCAGCATGAGGAGCGAGAACTTGGACCATGTCCAAATGGCCATTTTCGATAGCAGACCGTAGTAGACGGGTTCTGTCGGTACCATACTCGAGGCTTCGACGTCGATTCAGGATACCTGATTTGTGTGCTTGCATGCCACCCAGATCGACACCAGCAGCAGCGAGTTTAGCGATGAGGGCCTCTGCAACACCGGGCGAACCGCAACTATCAACCAAAGAATTGAGGACACTCAGGATATCCTTAGGATCACTGCCTTTTCCCTTTTTGAGATTACTGGAGGAGAATGCTCTGGATAGACCACTCTTAGGCCGGAGCTGGGCTGTCTCGGCCGACTTGCGCTGAAGTAGAGTCTCTGCGGCGGCATCATCGCCAGGTGTTCTGAATGTCGGCGGCTGCTGTGGTCGTGTGAGTTTGACGGGGGCTGGGGGTAGAACAAGACCCCATTGCTGTGATAGTTGGATAATGCGCCTTTGTCGGGCGTCGCCGGTAACAGGAGCCATATTTAAATTGATGCTGACATTGGAGATTTCCGCGACATTCCAGTGTTGAAGTAGAAGCTAGAGATGCGCGTATTCTGATGTTGACTTGGTATATTATTCGTAGCTGAACGGTGACGGATCAAGGATATAGTATACAGGACGTCGTCTATTTTTAACAAGCCAGACTGGAGAATGTCGAGCACCTGTGAACTAGAATCGAGGCAGGAAAAAGAGTGATAAGAGAAAGAGGGGATTGAAAGTGCAAGTTTTGAGTTATTGGATACAGGGCTGTGGCCTCATCTACCTGACCTTACCTAGCAGACCTACAGTATGTGCAACTTCTCGCTTCTTGCATTTCAACAAGCATGGATGGATGCATGTAGGTCTTCCTTTCCTGCCTTTTGTCCTTTTTTTTCTCGCCCATGTTGACGCAGCCTCAAAACCCCGTCCTAGGGGGCGTTTGACAGGCGGTGGAGCCTAGTTCTGCACGGAGCTACAGAGCCGTCGAGTGTGGATTCACCCTTGGCTCAGGTCCCTGGCTCCCCTTGCTGATCGCTAAATGTGAGCCTGTAGTGTGTACGGTAGTGGTTGCCACTTTATGACAATCCGCGTGGCTCGGGCACCTAATACTAACAGGCAGGGAAAGTGGGCCACTTAAACATGCAACAGCTTTTTCAAGATGCGATTTCGCCCAGAATGATAGAGTATATACACGATTTCACCCATAAAGTTTCTTGGAAATGCAAACCACTCCTCCAAATCAAAGAGGATTCGAATTCTGAAACGCATACCTACTCGACGATGCAACCCATTCCCAAAAAGCTGTAATGCCCCTCATATCCCATAGGCCTTGTAACCTCATTACGAAGCTATTTGATGCCAAGCCACGAAACAGGGAGTGCCATGTTGCGTATTCGACCTTGCACTGCCACCATGAATCGAAGCCATTTTGCCCGCCATCCCAGCATCATGACAAAACAAATTCCATTAGCTCGTGTCTGTCGCCGTTTCATGTCGGCAACCTACATTTCTCGGAGAAAGAAGAAACATCCGGATCCGTCGATCGTCTTGACTCTAATTGGAAACGGTCTCGCGTAGTGTCTAATAATAGGTGGATTCCATCAACTTTCAAGTGTTGGTCGAGTAGGAAACACTAGCAGAATCGTAGTGAATATAAATGTTACGCGTATGCTAACCCAGTCTGGAAGAGAGGGAGAACTTTTGCGGGCTCGGCAAGTTTTCGAATCTGGAAACTATCATTCGATTCATGTCGAAATTTTCCTATTTGATTGACTGTTTATCTCGTCTAATTCATTCATTCTGCGCTATTCTATCCGCTAGCCGACGTACGCGTACATCCTTGCCAACCTTGATGTTCAAGATCGCATCTAATTAACCTTGTATCAGGTTTCTAACTTTGAGTTGAAGAGCCGGAGCACTGAACCACCAGTGCCATTCGGCACAGAAACTACCGAGAAGCTTTCAACACAGCCCATGCTCTGACTTTCCATGTTTCACAAGGCTCCAATGAAGTGAGAAGATTGAATTAACCCGATGAGGCATGATTCGTGCGTGAACGAACTGTCCATCACAAACTTGAAGGCTGAGTTAATGCAAAGTTGACGATGGGGGTTAGTTTCGTTTCGTGTCTCGACAGCCCATTATGTCAGCGATTGCTTACCTACCTAGGCTACTATGAACTGAGAGGTTGGAGGTTGGAAAAGTACAGGATCTCAAGAGAAAAAGAAGTCACTCTGAAAACTACAGCGGAGCTCACATCAGCTCTCCATTGACCATTGGAACACCCACCCTATATCCCGACCCTGTCATGATGGGAAGCTATAACTGTGTTTCCCTTATATATGAGCCGACGAATCAATAAGCAATTGGGGAAACATCCTTTATGAAGCATCTTATCTATGTATTTCTTCTGCCCGTCTTCGCGAGTTCATACTCATTATACGTAGATAGGAATGACGTGCCCGAGATGATTGCTAAGCAAACATGCCATCCGGCAAAGCTCTACCCCGCCATCATGGCTACCTACCTACCTGCTCTAACCCCGCTAGACGCTGTACAACCCTAGAGAGCTGGCTATTGGATGTTAAACACTCTTCCGAAACCCGGCTTCCGACACCCTCTCTCTCCCGTACCATCCAGCTACCCAACATTCAACTTTCCTTCTTGTACATTCAAAGGTATGGTCCAATTGCTCTCCAGACGGCTCTACCGCTCACTTGTCAGACCCTCTGTCGTTGCAAAGCCTATCACTCCACGAGCCTTTCATAATACTGCTTTCGTCATGGCTCCTATCCCACGTACCATGAAAGCCGTCCAGATCGACGAGAACGGTGGTGTTGAAGTTCTCAAGTATCGCGACGTTCTCGTACCTACTCCTGGAAATGGACAACTCCTCGTGAAGAACCAGTTCGCTGGTCTCAACTTTATTGATACCTATTTCCGCACTGGTCTGTACAAGGCACCTCAGTTCCCGTTGACGCTGGGCCGTGAGGCTGCCGGCACAGTTGTCGGCGCATCTTCTGGTTTCTCTGAGGGTCAGAGAGTGGTCTTTATGGGCACTGTTGGCGCATATGCCGAGTACAGTGTTGTGAATGCCTCAGATGCCATCACAATCCCCGACGATCTACCTACCGACAAAGCCGTTGCCGCATACCTTCAAGGACTCACGGCTTGGACTTTTATCCGAGAAGCAGGTGAAGTCAAAGCCGGACAATGGGTTCTTGTCCATGCCGCAGCTGGTGGTGTTGGTCTCCTGCTGGTTCAGATGCTTCGTACTGTAGGCGCCAAGGTCATCGGCACAGCAAGTTCAGACGAGAAGTTGGAGCTAGCCAAGAAGAACGGTGCTGAGTGGACCATTAACTCAAAGGATGATGTTGTGGCCAAGGTCAAGGAGATCACTGGAGGACATGGCGTGGATGTCATCTTTGATGGTATCGGCAAGGCCACCTTTGATGCTGATCTGGATATGATTGCGCTCAAGGGCACCCTCATCTCATTCGGCAACGCTGTAAGTCTGACACCTCGATCCGATCACCCAAACACTAACAAGTAAAAGTCCGGCGCCGTCGATCCCGTAAACATTCTCCGTTTGACTCCCAAGTGTGTCAGATTGATGCGACCCGTCGTCAATGGATACGTATCGAACCGAGAAAGCCTCGAGAAATACTCCAAGGAGCTATGGGACATGATTATCTCCAAGAAGCTGGAGATCGCTATTCATGACGTGTATCCTCTCAAAGAAGTTGCACGAGCGCATCAAGATATCGAGAGCCGCAAGACAACGGGCAAATTGCTTATCAAGTGTGATTAAATAATAGAGAACAGAAAACCAACTTTGAATATCATTTTTAAATCTTCTATGGAGGCGCTATTAAATGTCTATATGCTATGGATCTTTTTGATGTTTTTATTCAACGAGTCATCAACCATAAATGTGAAATGACCAACATGTCGATTCGCAATTAGAAAATCTAAGCCTTTTTGGCCTTGACAGCCTCCAGAAGCTCGGCAGGAGGGTCCTGTCGGTAACCCTGGGGGTTGTTCTTAACCCACCGCCAGAGGTCCTTGCACGCGTCCTCCATGGTGAACTCCGTCTTCCAGTTGAGCTCCTTGTTGGCGAGTGAGGGGTTGGCAGTAAGATCGAGAACATCACCCTGTCGACGGGGCTTGACTTCGTAGGGAAGGTCTCGGCCGACAACGGAGCTGAAGGCCTTGATGATATCAAAGACGGTGCTGCCACGACCAGAGCCAAGGTTCCAGGCCTTGACACCAGGCTGCTTCTCACGGAGGTAGTTGAGGGCGACAAGATGGCCTCGAGCAAGGTCGACGACGTGGATGTAATCGCGAATGGCGGTGCCGTCCTTGGAGTCGTAGTCTAGCTATGTTAGAGTTGCGTATCAAGGGCCGCAGCAAGAGGTCCGCTTACCGTCTCCAAAGACCAACAACTTCTCTCGCTCACCAGTGGCAACCTTTCCGAGGAGGGGCAGCAGGTTGAAAGGGACGCCCTGAGGATCCTCACCCATGATGCCACTAGGGTGGGCACCACAAGGGTTGAAGTATCTCAGAAGGGCACCATTCCACTGCTTGAACTCCTTGCCCTCCTTCTCGAGGTTGTTGCGCTGAGCAGTGATGTAGTCGGTGATAACATCCTCGATCATGGCCTTGGTTCGGCCGTAAGTGTTGGTAGGGCCAATAGGACAGTGCTCGGGAATGGGAATCATGTTGGGGAAGCGGGTAGCATCGCCGTAGACTGTAGCAGAGGAGGAGAAGACAACGTTGGTGACATTGTTGCGCTCCATAGCTCGGAGGAGAGCGATGCTTCCACCGACGTTGACTCGGTAGTATTCAAGGGGAATCTGGCCAGACTCGCCGACAGCCTTGAAGGGATGTTAGCCATACGGCTGGACAAGTGTAGAGGAACAAGAAAAGATGGATTAGATGCAGGGCATACCTTGAGGGCGGCAAAGTGAATCACACTATCAATGGCGGGGTGCTTGGCAAAAACCTCATTGAGAGCATTCTCATCTGTGATGTCGACTTTGTAGAATTCGGGGCGACGTCCACAAAGGAGCTCAATGCGGTCAAGAGCAACCTTTGATGAGTTGTAAAGATTGTCAACAATGACAACATCGTATCCGTGCTCAAGCAAAGCAAGAGTGGTGAAAGAACCAATGTAGCCGGTTCCACTGAGTTTCGAATCAAGACCAGGTCAGCAAGGGAAGTGTTTCTGGATGAGTTTGTGTCTCAATAGATTGGATTGTCTATTATGCAGGTGCATGTATTGATTGGGTATTGGTGTCTGGCGTGTGTATGTGAATCAAACGCCAAGCAAAGCTCGCAAAAGGGGAGGATTCATGGCGTACCCGGTAACGAGAACAGTTCCAACAGGCATTGTGGATATTTTCTTTGTTCTTTGTGTAAAAGGGAGAAGAGAGGATGTTGTGCGGTGAGGACAAAGATGATGGAGTGACGATGGCGGGGTTGATGGTAAGGAGGTGGGAGGGGAGATAATGAAAAGCGCAATCAACGGCGGGGCAGTTTTTTTTCTGTCTTACAGGAACAGGGGTCAGGCTTTAATTGATGTAATCACAGTGAATAGTGTACGTACCATGACATGACAACACTAAAAATAAAGACAAAGAAAAAGATGGGGGGTGCCAGACGCCGAAAGATATACCGAAATACGAGCCCGAGTAACACAGTCAAGATGAATCAGAATGATGGGCAAACACCGACATCAAGGGTTGAAGACATTGTGGTCGGATATGGTATGGTTCATAAGTTGTTCTCAGAGACACCTAAGTAGTTGTTTGTTTTACTTGTCGGCATTTGGAGGTTGAATTGGTCGAGAGTTTTCTTGAGATGAAGCAATAAGTCGGTACTGGATCGGTTCATCATATTAAATCATGACAGCTAACCCGTGTCAGAGACAATTATCATCCGCCATATACATCTATTTTAATAACCTTGAAATGTCCAAAGCTTGTTGTAGTTCAAGATCCAATGATTTTTTTTATTTTTTTTTCCGTTTTTTTCTTTTTTTCTCCTCTTATTTCCCCCCCTTTCACTTAGATATATAGCGCAATGTACATGTCATATGCTGATGCTTCAACAGGTGCTTGCTGATGCTTGTTGAAACAAATGCTGGAAGATATCGCAGAGATTCCCCTATATTGCCTGAATCAAAGGAAATCCAAGGGCGGATTATTATATCAAAAGTGGTCGTACGAACAATTCATCCTTCAAAAATGTAAAAAAAAAAAAAGACCATTTGAACAAGGCCTGGCGCTTCGCCATTCAACGCCTATGCACGTGATCGCGTCCAACTTTCCTTCCCGCGCCGCCTAATCCTCGGCGCGCATCGCGTCTCACAGTCGCAACACCAATAACTTTGACAACAAGTATCACGATTAATTTTCATGAGTAATGAAGGAAAAAGCTGTTACATTTCAATTTCGTCGAATATAGTCAACGGAGTTCTTTCTTACACCATTTTCGATTCACTCAGTTTTCCGGCCGTCATTCCGCCCCAGCCTCCTCAAAATCGCATGGTTACCCAAGACAACCCACACCAACATGTTTCTTTGTTACCAACACTTGCAGCTCACTTTTTAGCCTGTGTCGATTCGAACAAAGAAAGGAACACACCAAAACCAAGCCTCGGAATTGCGAACTAACCTTTTTTTTCTTCAATTAAACTTGCACCGATTGTGTTTGTCTTTCAGCCTTCTACTTCACAAAGAACGGCATCTATCTTCCTCAACACGAATTTTCACAAAGACCAGAGGCGTTCAACTGTTCATGGTTCAAAAAGGGATACTTCCTTTCTCATCGATACAGGACGACTGTTCATCTCATTCATCATTTTCCGGCCTACCAAACAGTCAATCACTGCTCACCTTAATCTCATCCTCACATTCATGCCGCCACGACTTACTCCTGCCAGGCGCAGTGCCCGGTTTACAAGTCGGGAGCCAGACGCATCAAATTCGCCAAATGTGCAAAATACATTGGTGAGACCACGACTACCCGAGCTACGCGGTACCCCAAGTTCTCGAAGGCAGTATACCTATGGCTCAGGGGTTGAGCCACTTCCAAGGCCTGGTGCTGGCCTCCAGCGGATGGATCTGAGTGGTGCTGTCAAGCAGGCGCTTTCAGGACGAGATGAACCTGAAGAAGAAGATAATGATGGGCCTTCAAGGCCGCGAACCACCGCTCGAAGTAGGTCATGCACCCATTACTGGTTATCTATGGATCTAACATGACGATAGATGAGACAACAACAACAACAACAGCAACCAGAGCAAGATCCAATAATCAAGCCCCACCAGCTGCTGCAAACCTGGATCACGATAGCTCGAGGAGTTTCGAGATGGAAAATGACTACTATGGAGACGCCACGATAGATTCGGTGGCTGCGCCTTCTCCTGCACCCGTTGCTCACCCATCTGCTCCAGCTACCAGTAGATCTCCAGCAGTCAACGCAAGGAAGCAGCCGATAGGGCGGCAGACTCGATTTTCACAGAGCGCTGAGTCTAGTTCATCACCAGAAGAAGAGCAAGAAGAGGAAGAGGAGGAGGAGGAGGACCAGTTGGTCAATACGAATGCAGCCCCTTCACGCCCAGGAAGGACATCCGCTACAGAACACATTTCAGCAAACCCGTCACGTATCCTCAAACAACGACCGCGTGACAGTAATCGTAGTCAAAGAGACCACATAAGTTCACAGGTCCCCGCCCACAGTGAAGAAGAAGAGGAAGAAGAAGAGGAAGAGGAGGAAGAGAATAGTGGCCCTGAACAGGAGAAGGGTGGCGTCAGTAGCAGAAGTCAGGCTCGCATTGCGGATCTACGGCGGGAGCTTGCCAGCCGAGGCAATCGGTCCTCGAGTGGGAAAGTTTCGTTGCAGAGATCCAAACACTATTCCGATCTATCAGATGAATCCGATGAGCTCGAGGAGCAGCTCGCAAGGGAACAAGAAGAAGGCGACAGGCGAACCATAAGAGAAATTCGTCAAGCCTGGCGTAACCGGATTGCAAACCTTTTTTCTGTATGGCCACTTGATCTTCTCTTTGGTCGACTCCGCCAAGAACGAGACGATCGATTTGATGACTGGGGTGGCGACTATGACGAGCTTGCTGGTGATAATCTTCCTCAGAACTACTGGCTCTTGCTGAGCCCCTTTACCTATATCGAGCTTCTAGTGAGGATCTTTGATTGGATTATGGATCTTGTTATCGTCCTCATTGATAGACTGTCTGGCGTCCGGTTAGGTCGAGTAGGTCGCGCGAGGGGCACCTTAGGCAAGAGAATCATCTGGGGCCTCGCCGCCTTGCTGTTTGCTTTCGGCCTTGCTACGTTACTCAAATCAGGGCTACCTGACTTTACTGGGGCCGACCCATGGCTTGAAACCGGGGATACAAATGTTGGTGGCTTTGTCGGCAAGATCGGGAACATGATACCTTCTATGCCTTCTAAGCCGTCAATGCCATCCATCTCGTGGCCATCAATGCCTTCTTTTGGTGGAAGTGGGAGAACAAGTGATGACACGACAGGCAAGACGAAGCAGAAGCCAGGGAAGGAATCCGACAAGAAGCAGCAACCAGAGCAGGAACTCAAGTACTCTGCTGACTACATCAAGAATTTTGAGGACCAAATCAAAGCTATGCAGGAAGACGGCAGGCTTCATGCAAGTTCCATCCAAAAGCTTGAGAAAATCCTCCCCCGTTTTGTTCAGGTGGATCTGGACCGTAAGGGAGCTATCAAGATCAGTCCTGACTTCTGGCACGCTCTTCGGGCTCTCATCCAGGAAGACGAAGATATCGCAACATTTTCCAAGGTTCACGGAGAGTACCAGCTCACGATAGACCAGCAGTGGCAGGCTATCGTGCAGCGTCTTGCCAATGATCCCACCTTTAAGGAAAGCCTCAACCTCAATGGCGCTGGGCTACGAAATGGTGGCGCGGACAGTGAAGGGGAAAATGGATGGAGTTCGTGGATCAAGAAGAATACAGACAAGGTCCGAAACGTAATTGGATCGTCTGGAGGCGATATTTCATCCACCATCTCGGCCAAAGAACTTGAGAAACAGCTCAAGAAGGCGGTCAAGAACCATCTCAAGGGTGGCAACTCAACATTTGTCAGCCGAGAAGAGTTTGTCAAATACGTCAAGCAGGAGCACGACAGACATGCAACCGATATAAAGGCCAAGATTGCAGAGCTCCAGCCCCAGCTCCAGGACCACATCCAGAACTCGATCCGTACAGCTCTGGATAATGCCCCCAGAAGCATGGCCGAACATGACGTCTCCAATCTGGTTAGCAAGCTCGTGAGCAAGTTCATTGCGGACCTCAACCTCAAGGCTCTAGCCAGATCAAGGATCCAGTCTCACTGGGACGTTATCTTGAAGGAAAGGATCAACTATTTCTGCACAGGCGCCGGTGCCAGCATCGATGTCATGTACACTGACCCAATTTATGACATGTACGCAAGGGGCACTTGGTCAAGCGAATTAAACAAGAAGGGTATTTCAGGCCTCAACCCCCTTCCACCCATCGCGGCCATCTCTCCTTGGGACGAGGAAGGCGATTGTTGGTGCGCAAGCCAGTCCCTCTCTCGGAGCAGAAAACCTCAGGGGTCTAGTCTCTCCGTCCAGATGGGTCACCTCGTCATCCCCCAACACATCGTCGTCGAACACATCCTCCCCGGCGCGACCATCGACCCAGGTGCCCGGCCGAAAAAGATCGAGGTATGGGCCCGGTACGATGAGGATCCTCAACTCCTCAGCCGTGTCCGCGACTTTTCCGCCAAACATTTCCCTAAAAAGGATGGCTGGGATTATCCAGAGCCAGCGTATGCGAAAAAGTTTGCCAAGATTGGCCAGTTCACGTACGAGAGTGACTCGACGCATGATGGCATTCATCTGGAGCAACTTCACCCGGAACTGGAGGAAATCGGCGCCGCGACTGATCATGTCATCATCCGCGCAGTGAGCAATTACGGCGATGTAGACCATACTTGTTTTTATCGTGTGAGACTGTTAGGAAAGGCTGTCGAGGTTTGAATTGATTTCGTCTTCTTCGTTGGCGTTTAAGGGGGAAGGGGACAAGCTTCCGTTGTTCGAGTCCGTTGTTTCGGTTGTTGGTTCATGCATAACGCACGTCTTTTCAAGGTATATATATCTGCTAGAGCGTCGGAGCTAGGGTTATTTGGACGTGGGAGAGGTTTTTTTCTTCTTAGCTTCATGTTATGTTATTGCACTTTTCATGAATTTGTATAAAACGTTGAAAGTATTCCCAACATGAACAGATTCTTTTTAAACGCCTATCATCTACTGAATATAATCCCGTACACTGTTTACGATTATAAGGGTATTACCCATCCCCCTAAACATCCAGCAATCCCGTCGCCAGAGCCTCCAGATCCTCCAAGGTCTCTGGCTCCTGATCGACCTCGATAATTCTACCCTTGCCCTTCTTCCTCTTTTCACTCTTCCTCTCCTCCTCAGAGTCATCCTCGAACCACTTCTTGGCTCTCTTCTTTGGAGGCTCCCTTTCACTCTCTGAACCATTATCTTCCCCTGCTATCGGCAGTGATCTCAACAGCGCCAGGGGATCTTCCCCGTCATTTGATACGTCCTGAAGCATGGGTGCTTCATCGCCATCATCCACAATACCCATCCTCTCAGCCCGTTCCGCTGCCTTTCTCTTCTCGCGCTTCTCGCGCTTCTTTTGTTTGGCGAGTAGTTTGTCGTCGACGTCTGCTTCACGCACACGGGATGTTTCGTCTTCGACGAATTTGCGGCGTTGCTCCTCTGCTGGACCTTCTTGCTTGAAGTCTTCCTCGTCCTGGAGCTCGTAGACTTCGTGTGCGTTGCCTTCGTCATCGAATACGAGTTTAGTGGAGTTGCCCTTGAATTTGAGCATCTTCTTCTTTGATTTAAGTGCCTTCTCTCGACGCTTAGAGTCGATGATAAAAGGCTCTTCACCGCCCAGACCCTGGATGATCTTTGCTGATGACTTATATGCATTCTTGGATGCTTCGTCAAGATCGTCATCGTCGAGTCGTCGCTTCACTGACAAGAAATCTCCATCGTCGTCTTCATTTTCCCCACCCTCCTTACCACCCTGTCCATCGAGGACCAGCTTGGAGTAATGACTTGACAATACATCCTGGTTGGTACGCTCAAACATCTTGTCGTATTTGGTTCGGACCTCGTTCTTCTTCTTGGTCTTCTTTCCTCCCTCATCACTCTCCGACTCAGAACCGCTAGACATGCCCGCACGAGGAGCGTTCTTGATCCGTTTGATGTCGTCGCCTTTCTGGAATTTGATTTGTGGTGTTCCTGGAAGACCAAGACTGGCGGCGAACCCATCGAGATCCAACTTGTTGAACTTGAAAACCTCCTTATCCTTCTGAAGATGAACTGATCGGGTGTAGCTGATGAAAGCCTTTTGTCCTAGATATTTGAGATCCGGGTTCTGGAAGCACATGCTCTGCAGTTGATCCTTGATCGTCTTCTTCTTCTTCTCCTTGATGTTGACTTTCTGTATAGGAATCTTCTTGGCCTCGAGTCTCTTGAGCATGCCCTCCTCCTCGCTTGGGTCTAGGAACAAGACTGCCTTGCCATTGCTCTGGAATCGTGCGGTTCGACCGACTCGGTGGATGTACGTGTCGGCGTCTTCGGGACAATCGAGCTGGATAACCCAATCAACGGCAGGGAAGTCGATACCACGGGCCACGACATCGGTGGCAAACAAGCACGAGTGCTTGGCGGCTGTGAATCTTGATGTGATCTCCAGTCGGGCAATCTGTTTCTGTCGTCCGTGGAGGTGCAGCAGCGGGATACCAGGTTGAAGGTGTCGGAAGCTCTCGTATACGAATCGGACCTGCTTCCCGGAACTTAAAAACACAATAATTTTGCTTTTAAGGTTAGCTTTGATGAAGCCGTACAGCGTGTCAAGCTTCTCTGTTAGAGGAGTCACAATGTAACTCTGTTGTAGGTTTGTAGGAGTGGCGGTTGTCGCAGCTTCGTGAACGGAGACGTATTCGGGATCCTTGAGACTGAGACGCGCAAGATCCGAGACCTTCTTGCTCTGCGTCGCACTGAACATGAGAGTTTGTCGTTGCCTGGGGAGATGCTCGACGAGAGCGTCAACTGCTGACTGGAAACCCATATCCATAATGCGATCAGCCTCGTCGAGAACCAGGATCTGTAGGTTATTGGCATCGAAACCGGCGGTCTGATCGAGATGCTGCAGCATTCTTCCCGGTGTACAGACCAGAATATTCATGCGATCCAACCTCTCCGCTTCCTCTTTCAAACTCTTCCCACCAATAACCAAACCGGCCGAGAATTGATGATGTCGACCAATCTTGCGCAGGACCTCAAAGATTTGCACAGCAAGTTCACGTGTCGGGGAAAGGATCAGGGCGCCGAGTCCATCGAATTCGGTCCATCGCGCACGGTAGAGCTTCTCAAGGACGGGGACAAGGAAAGCAAGCGTCTTTCCACTACCCGTCTTTGCTGCGCCGAGAATATCGTTGCCCTTGAGGGCGAGAGGGACGGCGCGGGCTTGAATATCAGTAAGGGTCTGGAAATGGGAGGCTTCGAGACCTGAGGCAGTCGGTACGGAGAGGGGGAGGTCGGAAAAGTTCTTGATAGTCTCTGACTTGGGATCCTGACTCGCATGTCAGCATACAGAGTGCGCGCAATGGACGTAACCAGCATGCCCGCTGATAGACCTACCAGTTCATTCACCCTCTGTTCCAGCTTTTCCAAATCCTCCTGCTCCCTCTTCCTCTTCTGCTGTCTCTGCTCCGTTCGACCATTGCGCTGAGGCTTTTGCGCCTTAGCGGAATTGCGGGCGTGTGGAGGCATTGCCAGTGATGAACGAGGCACTTTTTGTGTCTTGTGATATTTCTGTCACCTTTTTTTCTTGCTCAAAGTTGGAGTTTTTTTTTTACTCTGGAAATTTTTAAGAGGACGGCTTTCGAAGATGCCGATGACCGATGGATCCACTTGTCGTTGTCTTCCCCACCATTTGCTGGAAGAGGAAATTCACCTTCAACTTGGTGTCAGACAAGTGAATAGTATAGTCTAGTATTTGCAGAACAGATCAGAGACTTGGAAAGGGTATCAGTTTTCTTTAAATTTGCCTCAAGAATATATAGAAGTATTCTGAATAAGTAAGATGGAAAATAGGAAAAATCCCACGCTTGTGAGAGTACAAATGCTACATTTAGACGTTCGGTAACAAGTGCTTCAATCTACTTGACGATTTCCAAGGTCCATGTATTGATTTCTTGTACAATGCGAGTATACTTGGACCCTCAATCAGTTAATAACAAGTCTTTGAACAATAAATCTACTTTCTGTTTGCAAAGCTCTGTATATAATGTCCATGCCTACCTCATATTTGAACGCCCGTGTACACACCCAAATTCTGTATCTCAACTCATAGCAAACTATTCCAATCAATATCCAAATCCATACCTGCTTCCACACTGCCCGAGCCGTCAGAAGCCGCATCAGTCCACAACCAAGGTACAAATCCAGGACCTATAGACTGGCCGCCTGTCCAATCTGCCGGAATCATGGACGGTGTACCCTGTCCCGGATAATCAAATGGGACCGGGACAAGTTCACCGTTCGAATTAATGGTGAAGTTGTGACCTGAGGGTGTCGGTTCTGAGTGATTGCTAATGGAGATGCCAGGTGCGCCGGTGCCGTGAATCGGGTTATGTAAAGCATTCCAAGTGCGATACTGATCAGTGGTAGAGTTGTCCTGTGGCATGCCAGTGTTCTGCGCTCCGTTTATCGAACTATTTCCAGGATCAATAATTGAAGTCTCCTGTCGTCTATTGCTATTGATTGAGTTGGTAAAAAGTTCGTGCCAATGTTTGCGAAAGAGTTCCTCGTGCTCAAACGGCCCTGAGCTGGCTGGGACAGGCATTTCTTCATTCTTCTTCTCAAGCATCGCAATGGCCTCTTCATCACCTCGCAGTCTCTCAATCTCCGCTTGCCTGTGTTTTCGAGCCTTAGCCATCAGCTTCCTCAGAGGTACCCATATCTGGTTATTCTTCTCCCCGTTTGGCGACGATGGAATTAGCCAGGTGCTATGAAGTGCAATCCAGGCTCGCTCGATGATTGGCAGCCATTCACGTCGGGATATCTCAATCAAGAGGTACACGATGGCATGCCAGTGAGTATAAGTCTGGTATATCCAACGCCACTGTCGACAGTTTTGTTCGGCATTGAGAGCGTGGTTCCACTCTGCGACTTCGATGGCAGCAATTAGCAGCTTCATTCGAACTTGATCCGAGAAGCGCTCGCTAGGAGAGGAGAATAGCGTGGGGAGATATATAAACAATGATAGCTTGGACATGACCAGCCGGGTAGACGTGACAATGACCCAGTATATGATGTTCCCTGATTCTGTTGCATACTGAAGGTAAACCTGATCAAGCTTTTCGTAGAGATGTCCGAGAAGTTGACTCTGCTCCTCCACACTTGTGCCGCCGTCTTTTGCTCCTGGAGACATCATTTTTCTGATGATCACGGTCATCTCGCAGTTGACAAGCGGGATAGACATGTCGGTGAGGGCTTGACGGCTGGCCGGTGCTTCCCTGGTGTCCGGATCGATGTCCGCATCGTTGATGTTGAGGGGCAGTTTTGTATCAAAACTACCTTGGGCGATGGTAAACTCAGTACCTTGGTCCTCGGAAGCTCGGATATCCAACATGCAGATGGACCACCAAATTCTTCGGCGCATCTCAATCTCAAAGGGACTGAGGTGTTCGAAATGGGAACCGTCTCGGTGAAGACCGATGGCCTGGGCCATTCTTATGACGAGTCCTGTCATCATCCAGACGAAGCGCGAACTATCGTAACGGCGAACAAGAAAAAGAAACAAGGTAAAAGCTTGCACCAAGACCAGGTCAGGAGCATTAAGAAAATCGGCCTTGGCCAGGGCGTATTCCAGTCCAAGTCGATACTTGGAACTCAATTCCCCCTTCGCCATGCCGAAATTCGTCATGACCTTGATGAAGTGTAAGCTGGATGCTGTACAGAACTAGTTGCATGTGACTTACGTCTTCAGCTTCCATGGAAACAACAGCTGCGTAATAAATGGAAAACATGAGAGCTTCATTCGCTAGTGTAATGTTTGACCCCTTTCCACGACTGTCGCGAATCATGTTGGTGATGGTTGGGATGTGGATAGGCTGCATAAATCGATTCACATTCTCGTGAAACGTGTCGATCAGGAAAGGGACCTGCGAGGGTAGTGGTCGTAGGTCATCAAGAGCTGGCCCTGGAGTACCTATGTTATGCCTGAATAGAAAAGCATGGCGTTCTGAAGGTGTTCGGTCAAGTTCATGACTGGAGGTATCAGTCTTTCCAGGTGAGTATTCGTCTTCTTCATCTGAAGAATCAGAGTCCCCGGTCTCTATTACTTGAGCCGAGATTTTAAGCGCGTCAAGCTGCAGTCGGTTAGTAAAAGTGTGGACGAGATGTTCTTATGGGATACATGCCTCATCGCTGACCCGAGACCAGAAACCACTACTAACATAACGACTCTGATTTGCGTCTTGGACAACCAATCTTCCAAAGTGCTTCTGCATCGTCGCAGCCTCTGCCCCCGAGGTACTCATCGGCTGATCTGCATCCTTCTCATGGGTAGAGCTCCCCGGAGAATTAACACCCGAGGACCCAGCCGCAGCCGCCTTGACCTGCCCGAGCTGTCCACTCAACTCCTTGACGAGGCCCTCTAGACTATGAAGTCTCTCCATAACCTGGCTGATCCCAGGGTCCGCCGTCTCCGGCTTTGCGTCCGTCGACGCAGCAGTGCTGGTGATGCGCTCCAGTCGACGAGCCCATTTGGGAGGACGGTCGTGAGACGGAACGACACAGGGGATGTTTGCACGACGACAGTTGGAACAGGGGGATTGTTTATCACAGCGGACTTTGCGGCTACGGCATACAGCACAACTGCGTGGCTTGGTGGTTGGTTGCGGAGGTGTTGGCTTCTCATTTGTTGGAGCAGCACTTGCTGGGCTGGGAAATTGCGACATGACGCTTTTTTTTCTCTCTCGATGAATTCCAAGGATGCGCAGTGTTCGTGTTACTTCTGGCTAGTAGTGATTGGTGTTGCTCAGCTGTCGTTGTCGCCGTCGTCAGTCAGTCAGTCAGCCAGCCCCGCTCTGTTTCTGTTTTGTAGAGACAAAGGATTCAAGATTATCGCGAGCTGACACTGACAGCGAGAACATGTCAGCACGTGTCAATGGGTTTCCACGTTAAGCAGTGCTTGACATTTGTGATTTTATTGAACAACTAAACATTAGATTATCATGATGTTGGAAATACCAAAGAAATATGCCAAAACTCCATCTTTCCTCCTGCCAATTTAATAGGTGATGGTCGCAATCTTTTTCAGGTATTTGGCCTCCGACTTGATGATTAGATGCTCTGCAATCCATTGTCCCGCATCCTCTCTTGAAATGGTGTATCCAATTGCATCCGATTCCCGCCCCGTGTTTGGATCTTCAATTCCAACCCGCACATTTGTGTCCGTCTCGCCATCGACGAGGAGACTAGCACGTACAATCGTGAATTCCTCACCACTTTCCACGACAGGCTTCTCCATGGCTTTCTTGTCTACATGAGGCACTCTCAGCATAATGTGGTACAGGGGAACCATAGCTAAGGGAACGTCACGACCGAAATCAGAAATTCCGGTGGTGCTGCAGATGATGATACGGGGGTGTCCCTTGGCGCCCTCTCGACGAAGATGCGCCAGAGCTTCAAGAAGAGCATTCATGCCCTTCTTGCAAACATCGGGGTCATCGATTGTCATTCTGCTTAAAATGAACTTTCCACCAATAGTAGAAACAACTTCATCGACAAGGTTTCCGTCTTGTTTCTTGAGGCATTTGGACAAAGCAACTGTGTCGTGCGCGTTACCCTGGATCACTTGTAGGTTGGGGTTGGCTTCAAGTGGGAGAACATCTGTGAGTCGGGATGGTGTTCGACAGAGAGCGATGCATGTATGCCCAGCGGCGAGTGTGTGTTTAAGTGCTGATAGACCGACGCCTGTACTAGCACCGAGGAAGACGACTGCTTTTGAGGCCATGGTGTAAGTTGTATTTAGTGGAGATTTCGTCAGTGTTGGTTGTATGGGTGAAGGAATGGAAAGTGTATGTTGTTAACAGTGTTTTATTTGTTAGCAGATGGTTTATGGCCGTTATCAAAAGAACCTGGCTACGTCTTCTTTATATGAACCAATGTCCCCATGTTCTCATATGCAGTTAGATAAAAAAGGACATCTTGGTCATCACTCCCAACCGCTTGAATCAGCACCGAAAGTCGCGCGAGCTGGACCGAAAAATGCGCGACGACTTACTGAGTCCTCCGAGAGGGGCACGAAGATCACGTGATGCAACTCCCAATGTGCATGCAATGGACTGACGACATGGTAGAGTTCTAGCATTCTCGTTACCTAGGCAGACAAGAGCCCTTACGCAGACCTGGCAAATTATACGTGAAGCATGCCATGAATGAAATTTCGAAGGGTTGTCCCAAGAAGTTTCGGGCTATGCTCTGGGGCTTTGCCTTATTAATATTCCAAATATAGCCTATATTCCGCACTATGCTCGTGCCTATAGCGTCTAATATATTGAAGATAGATTACCATGACCAGTCTGGAATTTGCTATTGTACTGGCGAGCTAGCATCCGCTAACTTCTTTCTATAAAACATATTTCATTTGCACTGGCTACAACATCAGTACGGAAGCCTGAAGCTTCAGTCGAGATCACCGTCCCTCCCGGCGTTCCCAGACTCATGGTCCTGCTTCTCAGCCAGCTTCTTTTCCAACCTCTCGACGTGCTCTCTAATCTTGCCAAACTGGAAGGGCCAGTTTATGTTGTACAAGAAGGGCCGTTCGTCATGTCGGTTGTCCTCGGGATTGTATGCCGATAGATGGACACTTGGCGTCAAGACAGTCGTCTGATGTTGTAAGCAGTCACTCTCAATAAACAGCATCATGTCGGATTGCTTACCTTATGCCTGTTGATAGAATAGAAACGGTAAAACTTCATGACTTTGTCGGCAATGTCGCGGGGTTTGTGGTCGGTCCAGTCGCTCAGGAGACGAAGATACATTGACCATGGTCCCAGCTTTTCTACCCGGCGAAGTAGGCCAAACACTGGCAGGGTCAGCGACCATGTGAGGGTGTACGTAGACTACGAGACTTACCAGAAAGCTCTGCATATGTCAGCTGCATCTCATCTTCATCGTTCTGTTCAGACCCTTCACTGGAGGGAATCAGTTCAGCCGTAGGCTTTGCGTCCAGGAACTCCTGCAGAATTGGCATATCCCAATTGACCATTGCCCATCGCTGGAATTCCTGTGCTTGAAGCTTCGAAATGCTGCCCAGAGGGGCGAGATCCGCGCTGCTTGCATCGTACTAATCTGTTAGTTCTACTACACTTTATTTTCGGATGGTGTTAATACCTTAGTATAGTATCTATGAATTACTGTCAGTAAACGAAAAGCCTTCAAGGTCGATAGTGCAAACATACCCACGGAGATTCTCATCCACATTGCCACTACCCAATACGAGCAATGAAGTACCGGCCCGAGGCAGTCCACGCGCCTGGGTCGAGAGTTGTGCAAGCTCATATGCCAGAACCATTCGGCTCCTGGCTTGGACATTTTGGCGTGCCAGACTCTCACCACTGGAGCCGCCCTCACTCTCGAATCGAGGCTTGAATCCAGAGAGGCCGTTGGCGGCGACGCTCTCAAAAGATGATACAATGTCGTCGATCTTGACATCAGAATGGTACGACCCAATTCTGTCAGCTAGCCTTTGGGCTCGCGACCTCGTAGCCTCTGAACTGTTCGTCGTGGACATGTATGCGGTGTGGAAGAGGACACCCACGATGTCTTGTGGAGTTTTCGGGAGGAAGTTCGGATCGCCCGTGATGCGGCGCAGGTCAGTCAGTGTTTCGGTCTCACCTATCTCGATGGATCGTAGTATTAGGCGGGCCATGCCGAACACAAACAAAGCCACGGTACTACTGTCAAGTCCGCCCGATAGGCAGAGGAAGAAGCCTGCAGCATTGGCACCTGTTACAATGGTCAGCCATCTTGGGGAACAAGACCCTCTAGTCAAAGCCAGAAATAACCCACGTCTTAGATAGCCGAAGAGCCATGCTGCTTCTGCCATGTAAATTTCTTCAGGCGCATCCAATATCTTGAGCTCCATAGGTCTTGCCAAATGCAGCGTGTCTGATAGATAGATTTCCTCAGCATCCCTACCCAGCTTCAGATCCGATTCAATCCGTGGGAAGTCAGGTTGTGATGCCGCTTGCATTCCACGGCTGTGCGAGCTTCGAAATGCGCGAACTGCCTCGACATCGACCGTGGCGATGGTTACCTCAACCTGTCGCAGGGAGAATTGGGAAGCTTGGGCGACAACATCGCCATTCACCAGAACCATCGAAGAGCCATCGAACATCATGCGTGCCTCACCGTCGACTCCGGTCATGTTGCAGTCTACCAGCGAGGATTTCACCATTAACAAAGACTTACAGTATCAAGGCACTTTTGAACCAACTCACAGACATAAATTCCTCCTAGTTTACGGGTCGCATTCTTGATTAACTCGAGACGCGTCCTCAGCTTTTGCAACTCAGCATGGCTGGCACTGCCGTTCAGAATCAGTTCAGCACCATTCAACCCTGAGTAGACACTTGGGTTGTCAGGAGTGAACAGCTCTTCGCAAGTTTCGGCCGACACGGAGGTATCGACAGTCGACAATATGAAGTCTCCGATTGGGCAAGTGGTCTGGCCGGTAACCTGGGCAGCGCAATGCTCCAGGTAGTATGTCTCGGTCGTTCGGGGCTTCTGCCACTATATTGCGAGAAGTCGAGTTTAGCATGTCAATCGCATAATGGCTACTAAGAATACGAAGCACGAACCGGACTGAAGTAACGAGCCTCTCTGTAAAGCCCTTGATGTTGAGAATGTTGGGTTAGCTAGCCGGCTCGAGTACGGCGAGGCAAGCCGCCTAGAATACGAGAGCCTACCGTCATTCGCCAAGAATTGCTTAGGTCTGATGCCATATATGTGCTTGTATGTACAGAAGATTCTGCAATTGAATTTCGTGTTACGATGTCGCACAGGCATGCCGAGATCAATCAGCATGTCCTTACAGACAGGGTCTGCAATGATCTTTGCCAGCACCTCCCAACTGTGTTGATAGGTGTCACCCTCCAAGAAGTGATCTAAGCAGCTGTATCCGCATATCTCTAGCTCTGGCCCAGTCCGCAGTCGAGCGCCCTTCTCCTTCGCGATCTTGATTGAGGCAAGGATCCTGTTGAGGTTGCCCTCGAAATCTAAGGGAACAGACGGTAGCGTGACCGCTGCCACTGTCACGAAGGTCATGGTGTCGAAATTATTGGACGACAAGCTTGTACTTAACACGTTCGAGAGCTCTGCATCAACAAGCAAACGTTGGATGACTGATAGACGTTAGAGCTGTAATGTGTGGTTGAAGTCCAAGCGGTCACAGAAGGCAAAACTAGAACCCCGCCTTCAGGATGAAGCGATCTCGCTCCCCACTATGCATTGTGATGCGTCTGGCCCTTACAGGATGCCGCCTGGCTGACGCTAATAGCGGAGCTGCTCAGCCAGCTCGATCTACTTTGTAGGTACTGTAGTGACTAGGTAGTGAGGTGAAACTGCACAGCTTCCTAGGAATTAACCCCACTACTCGGCCGCATCTCGCTTCCTGCTCGGCCGTGTGATAAGCGCTGACATGTAAGCAGGTAGATGTACTGAATATGCATCTCATAACATCTCATAATAGGTAGCAGTTTAAATATCACCTGTATTTCTCTGTCGCTATATCATTCCAAAGAAGAGACGAATCAAACTATTTTTAAATCAATAAATATCGTCATCTTGAACGAGTTGCAAAGTTGAATTCCATTATAGAACCATGGCCTACATTTCCATGTCTACGACAACAGAGATTCTGGCATCTCCAGCCGCTGTTCGATCAGTTGTAAGTGGTTACTTATGATTATAAATACTTCAAGATTTTAATGGATGATAGTTCCTCAATTTTGGTAGATACAAAGAATGGCAACATGGGTGGGAAATCACCCCTCTTCCACCAGCCAACCCATCAGCACTCCAACCTGGTGACACCCTCAGAGTCTCCATGCATGGAATGGTCTTTCATCCACCTGTTATTGTACGTCTAACGGATGTTCTTATCCTTCACGCTTGTCTTACATCCTATCAGGAAAATTCAGACACACGCCTCACCTGGGAAGGCTCATTATGGGGACTCATTGTTGGCACCCATCACTTTGTCTTTTCGCCAAGCAAGACAAACCCGGGGGGGACGACATTTACTCAGAAAGAAGATTTCACTGGTTCACTGATGTTTCTTTTCTGGCCATGGAAGAATAAAACTATGCCGACTGATAATTGGGATGCTTTTAATCTGGCTCTAAAGAAAGAAGTTGAGAAGTCATCGCCGTTGAACTAGCTCCACGCCTTTGACATAGTACAAGGATCATTTACAGTTGTAATCTGCCTAGCCAAGACCGCATGATGTCGACAAGTTTTCAGCCATAGCTTGGCCATCCCCAGCTTCCCAAAATGTTTCAGTTAACTCTTAAGGAAATGCCAAGATGGAATCAGCCCATCGGCTCTTCATTTAGTAAACAGCCCCGAAGATCTCTCCTTTGTTGTTAGTCGATGTGCGTGAAGCCATATTCGTACGAATGCGGAAGCCATTTCCGTGTACATACCATCGAAAACCTAACTTGCAGCATCCAACACCCGCCATTAATTTCTGGACGCTTCGGTGTAATTAAAGAAAGGGATCTGCTGCTCAACCATGCTATGAATGAAGATAAACGTAACATGAGGGACATGTCAAAACAACTGCCTATTTCATATGTCGATACCTGCAACATCATGACTACTCTCAAGTCACTCTCCGGCCCAGCCAAAGTGTACGCGGCTGTGACAATCCTGAACTGCTTCCTCAGCTTTACTGGTTTCGTTGTCACTGTCGTACTCCTCGCGCCGCCAGATAAAGGAAGAATCTGGCGAACAAGATACGCCATCACGTACTCTAGTATAGACTATGCCATAGCAGGCATCCAGATCGCGCTCGTAAGTCGCAGAGGGGATAAAGAAGATCACAGCTGTCTGGTGCTGTTGACTGACAATCCAAGTGTATCCTAGGAACTGTTACCCTGCCGTTCCTGGTACGAAGACATAATCGAACCGTCCCATTGCCTGTCTTTGACTTTTCCATAAGTCGCGAGAGAGGTCGAGAAATGAGAAGAGTCCTCAGGACCCGGTGTCTCCCTGCTCACCTTTTGTTCATAGCAGGCTTCTTGATTCCGATCGTTCTTCAGGCGCCATATGTACCCATTCTGGGACGACAGCTTATCCCCGAATGCGAGAGAAACAGAAAGCAACAGCAATGCAGAGCACAAGATGGCATATGGATCATCAGCATCATGTCATGGTGAGTGAAAGTCCACATCAGGATCTGTTTGTGAAGATTGACCTTGTTAGTGTCTTCCATTTCATAGCCGCCGTTACTGATCTTGAGATTCTTCGCCGACTTACCAAGCACGAAGCTTACGATAGACAGCCAACTGTGCTGAAGCCGGAGCGAGAGAATATCATGCATGAGTATGGGGCGGCGACACAAGGAACAACAAGTGAGCAAGAATCAGGCGTATCTGGAATACAGATTTCTGCGGCATGAGCTTTATAACAATAGATCACGGGAATTGCAAAATGTCGAACAATGAGACTTAGTGTGTGATGAAGCATCGAGAATCGAGATGAATAATCGCATCGCCAAATCCCACATGAAGTCAAAGAAGATATCATTATCTAAATATCAATGGACTAATATTGAGGATCTTCATGCGAGATGATTCAGTTCATAGGTGGGACTGGACTGAACTAGGGACTCACCGCCTTGGGCAGAAACTTTCACCGCCAAAAAATTGCTTTCTGCCCCTCTATTGATTCTTTCTTGGTAGCAGAAATTCTGTTTTGAAAACCACAGCAATGTCGTCGCACGGTAAAATGAAGGGTTCCAAGAAAAAAGCGATCTCTTCCGAGAGTCGCATCTCGGATGCGCGATTTGCAGACTTCGAAACTGATCCTCGATTTCGTTTGCCCTCGAAAAAACAGACCAAAACTACCATCGATAAGCGTTTCTCTCGCATGCTGAAGGATGATGAGTTCACTGCAACGGCAAAGGTTGATCGCTATGGTCGAAAAGTGAAGTCGGACACAAAGAAGAAGGCACTTCAGAGATTGTATCAGGAAGAAGACGAGGAAGATAATGAGGAGGGAGAGGAGGAGGGAGAGGACATAGAGGTTGACGACGACGAAGTTGTTCAGAGAGAGTTGCGAAGAGCCCACGAAAAACACGACCCAGCACGAGGTGGCGGTTTCTCTTCTTCCGAATCTGATTCTGACGACTCTGATGAAGATGATTCGGATGAAGACGAGACCAATATTGCCGTCGAAACCGAAGGAGATATGCAACGATTCCAAGACGAGCAAGCCGATGTGGAAACTGGAGAAGTAACAAATCGCATTGCCATTGTGAACCTGGATTGGGATCATGTCAAGTCAACCGATCTAATGGCTCTGTTCTCCAGCTTCCTATACGATACTGGTGGCAAAATTGAAAAAGTGGCAGTCTACCCCAGCGAGTTTGGCAAGGAGCGCATGCAGCAGGAAGAGATTGAAGGACCTCCCAAGGCTCTTTTCAAGAAATCAAAGAACGATTCGGATGACAGCGATGATAGCGAAGATGACAGCGAGGATGAAGATTCAAAAATCAGAAAGGAACTGCTTCAAGAAGGCGACGACCAGGATTTTGACAGCGACGCTCTACGATCATATCAGCTTGATAGACTCCGTTACTACTACGCCATCATGACCTGCTCAAGTCCAGAGGTTGCGAAAAAGGTCTACGACGCCACCGACGGCCGAGAATACCAATCCTCGTCCAACTTTCTGGACTTGCGCTTCGTCCCTGACGATGTCACGTTTGACGACGAGCCTCGCGATGAATGCGACAAAGTTCCTGAATCCTACAAGCCTGTCGAGTTTGTTACCAATGCCCTACAGAGTTCCAAAGTGAAGCTCACATGGGATCTGCACCCAGAGGAAGCTTCACGCAAGGCTTCCATCAACCGCGCATTCAGTGGCAGTCGCTCGGAGATCGAGGAGAATGATCTCCGTGCATACCTTGCCAGTGATAGCGAGGACGATGAAGAAGACGATGAACAGGACGCTGAAGTCGAGGAAGCCGATGCCACTACGGCACCAGAAGGTGAACGAAAACTTTCGAAGAAGGAATTGGCTCGTCAAAAGATGCGTGCTGCTCTAGGTCTTTCCGAGGAACCTACCTCCAAGAACTCCAAGTCTAAGGACGGTCCTGTCGGCGATATGCAAATCACGTTCACACCCGCCCTGACTGAAAGTGCTTCCAAGAAGAAACCTGAGGAGGAGGAAACAACCATTGAGAAATACGTTCGAAAGGAAAAAGAGCGCAAAGAACAGAAACGACAAGCCGCACGAGCCAAGCGTGAAGGCGCCAATGTAGAAGCCGTCGAGGAAGAAGCAGCACCCACAGCCGATACTGAGGATCTTGGCTTCGATGATCCCTTCTTCACGGCCGAGGACCCTATGCCTACCTCCAAAACTTCCATCCGCAAGGAAGAGCGTCGCAAGAAGCGTGAGGCTCGTGAGGCTGCTGAAGCTGAATCCGCCGCACAGAAAGCACAGCTTGCAAAGGCCATGAGCACGGATACTCCTGCCGATCAAGCTGATCATCTCGATCACTTCGACATGAACGAGATTATCCGTGCTGAGAAACAGAAGCGGAAGAAGGCTAAGGATAGGAAGAAAGGAAAGGGAGCGGAGACAAGAGGCGGACTTCAGGAAGGATTTGATATGCCTGTCTCGGATGATCGATTCAAAGCCGTGTTCGAGAGCCATGAATATGCTATCGATCCCTCGAATCCAAAGTTTAAAGCTACAGAAGGTATGAAGAAGTTGTTGGAGGAGGGAAGGAAGAAGAGACGAGGAGGGGAGGATGAGGTGGAGGAACCCAGGAGCAAGAAGATTAAGAAGGGACGCAGGTAAAGATGATGGTGTAATTAAAAGGTGTACATGGTTCATAAAATGGGAATTGTTTGTTTAAAACACATCACTCATTTTTTTCTTGACAAGACACATTCGACGTATACATCGTGCTTTTCGAACCGCTTAAAGCAACATGCTCCCCTCAGTACTGACAACACCCGAGAATACACCTCCATTTTCCCATACCTAACTCCAAAAAAGAAAAAAGAAAAACGCCCAAGAAGTTCCTTTACGCATCTAATGGTTTTTGTCCGCTCCAGAAAATCATCTTTCCGTACGCATGAACTTTCGGATCACGCATCGCCTGCCGACATTGAGCAAAGAATACCTCCATCTCATCCTTACTCCATCCTAGCTGTGGGAAGTGGACGACGCCAACGGCTGGGAAGAACTCTTCGCATGCTGTGCGGTAGTACATACCGACTAGACGCATCAGTCTGTTGACTTGTCAGTGTGTAGTCCTCGTGCGTATGAGACAGAGCCTTACTTGTCCTTTGGCCATGTGCCGTATGGTAACTTGATGTAATTCTGCCTGATATTGACGAAACCCGCATCTGCAAGATATTTACCACCGAAGACAGCAGCATGAGCATTCGTGCCGTATAGAGCAAAACACTCGACCAACGTATCGGTGAAGCGCTTGAGCGGCCAATCCTCTGGTACGGTGTCGTCATCCGAATGAACTTGGCCATCAACATCTTGAAGTTCCACCCAAGCACCAGGTTTCATATGGCTTGTTTATGTTGGTCAGCGCTCTAGAGCACAAGATGACGAAGAACTCACGCGAATGCCTGTTTCAGGAGGGCTGTTGGGTCTTTGAGAATGGGAATCATGTTTCGGAGATGGACAAAATCGAAGTTGTCACCATTGAGCCACTCGTCTTCGATATCATCTACCAGAAATCTAAGGCGTATAAGCAGGGGGGTCTCTTGGAGAAGAGTGAATCATTAACTCACTTGACATTAGGAGGAACCCAGGCAGGTTGGATAGGACTTAGATCGAGCCCTAATACCTCTGCGCTAGGGTACTTGTCTGCGACTACGCCACATCCACTGTCAGTCGATCGAGTTGACTACCATATAGGAGCACCGAAGAAGACGTACTCTCCATGACCCATATTCCAGTTCCAGTGCCTAGGTCGATAATCTTCTGCGGATTATCTCCAATTGGTGCGTAAAACAGTCTACCATCGGTAGCCTCCAGCATCATGGCATGCAGCATGTCCTCCCGTCCTTGCTCGTCCTCGTCATTGGGTAACGGGTATCGACCGTGACGGTAGCGATGATATCGACGGCCACCATGGTAGCTGTGTTCGAGAATGCTAGAAGTGATAGACGCCGATTCAGAACGTGTGGCAAAGGATTCGGCGTCGAATTCACTGGGGGAGAATTCTCCTTCTTCGTCACTGCCGCCGGCTTCGATGTGGGTGTTGCCGTATAGGAGGCCGTGAATTGAGGGAGAGGATGCAGGACTGGGGGGTTCTTGATTTTCATCTAGATATGAGTTAGGAGAGTCCAAAAAAGATATTTATAGTCATAAGACATTTGTTGGCTTGTTTGCCTGTTCCTGAAGCTAAGGACACGGATTGGATGTTTTATGATACCTGTCCAAGATTGGAGAATCGTACCTGGATCGAGATGTTCGCCATCACAACTGGATGTTTTACCAACCTTGGGACTCTTTTTTGGACTACTCTTCAAACTTGCTCTTGGACTGCCTTTTGGACTACCTTTAGGGCTCGTCCTGGGGCTTGGTGTCTTTTCAGGTAATGTTGTGATTGTCATGGTTGCTGTTTATTTGATGCGGGCACTCGGTCGGCTGCGCATCTACCACAACGCGGGCGAATATCGAACGATAGATGTCGAGCTTTCAACAAGTCGCAACATGGGCTGACCAGGGCGAGAAAATCTGTAATTGATGAGGAGATGACCGATAGATATACGACCTCGGTAACCCGTAACTCGGTGGAAAACTTTAATGCAGTAGACAGATCAAGACGCACTCTGCAGTAAAGAGAAGCCGTTCCAATTGGCTTCCTGATCAATTTACGCGGGTCCCGAGGTATTGTCAAGCATCTAGATGGAGATTGGAGGGATGTGTTTATGACATGTAACAAGAAAACTGTTGAAACTGGCGTGAGAAGGAGGGGGAGAGAAGAGGGCAGAGGGCAGATGGCAACTAGATGGAGAGGCCATATGGGGGCGAAGAGAGAACGAAACGTCATTGAAGCCATTTGTGTCGGAGAAAGGCACTACAAGTGTGATATAATAGGAATGTCTCAATTCACTCATTCATGTTTTCTTATCAGCGTTGTCATGATCTGTTACGCCAAACCAAGACCGGGTACTTTTATGCTGAGGATTGATTGAAGCAATCAAAAACCCCCCATTTTGTTTTAAGTCATTGTTTTTTTAATGATAAAGACGGCCATGTTGGAATAGTCTCGCACTGGATGTGTTTAGATGCAACTCAAAGCGGTTATAAAATTCCAGTCATGCTCTCTTTATAATATCTAGTGGTCAGTGAGAGGTCGTGTAAGTAGACTAGCTCCAAAACTTCATGACGGGTAGAGATACGCTTTAGGTAAAGCAGCCCTATGGATAACCTGTTGCTAAATAGGTTAAGGGGAATAAACAAGCATTTTTCGGACATTGAATGTTTGAATGTAACATACAATGGTTAGAGTATAGCAGATACCTAGACTGTCGAGTACGAAACGTTAAGGGCTTGTTGGTTTCAAACAGTTCGGTTTCTATCATGGACAGTCAAAAGCAGATACAGTATCAAACAGTCCAGTCAAATAAAATATTTCAAATTGTCTGTTTTGTGCATTGACAGGGATGAGTTGCGTTATCTGGTTACCTGTGTCCCATCCCACCAGTTCGCAGATGCAACCAAGAAAACAAACGAGTCATAAGATCAGAAACCACGATAACATGGAGTTCATGAAAAAAGTGATTAGAAAGAAAAAAAAATGTAAAATACTTGGAGAATATCTTTTTTTCATCAACTCTACTCCTATTTCAATAATCCAGGGTCTTTCAAGGGTTCCCCGCACAGATAAACACAGTCGCCTCGCATCTTCTGTCAAAAGATCGCCACAGGAATAAGAAGAAGAAAAGGATCATCACTGAATTGTGTAAATCTACCATCATCAATCCTCCATCATTTTCAATTTTTCTTCTCTCAGGTTACGGCGACCACTACACCCACGTCAAATCCACAT
Source organism: Fusarium dimerum (assembly GCA_013623525.1). Taxonomy (NCBI): domain Eukaryota; kingdom Fungi; phylum Ascomycota; class Sordariomycetes; order Hypocreales; family Nectriaceae; genus Fusarium; species Fusarium dimerum. The sequence goes on from JABGLY010000120.1 coordinate 38,023, forward strand.
CCCACCCGAAAAAGGCAGCTAAAGGAAACTTGATATCTCCCCCGCCTCCAAAAAAACACACCTTCATCCCACCCGCTACACACACGCACTCACTCACTCACACGCTCGAAAACACCATCATCAATTCTCTATCCAATCAGTGTCATAACTCACCCTCACGGAGCTTATCTTCCCTTGGCCTGCCTTGCTTCAGCCCCCAGTCACAACTTGCTGGGTGTCTGCATGTACTGTATTCCGTACAGAAAAATCAATTTCATGCTGTGCACCACCATCTCCCATCTCCCATCTCCCCATGCAAATCACAACCCACCCCGATTCCCTCGCCTCTCTCTTTTCTCATATCCACTAACTCCAACACGGGCAAGATGTGGTTCGCAATCGATCCAGGTGCATATCATCGACCCCCCACCACTTCTCTTCCCTTCCCATGACGCTTACTGAAAGTGTGTGTGCAGCCCAAGTAAATCATTTCCCCCCCTGTTGATTTACAAACATTAGTGCTCTGTAGTCTTTTTTTTCTCTTCTTCCTTTTCCCTTCTCATCCGCAGTATCCCAGCATGCATTCTGTGGGGAAACGCGTGAGCTGCCTCTGTAGGTGACAAAAAAGCCTGGAATATGCAGGCCGTACAAGCGCCTGGCAATCAGCCGCAGTGAACGACCATCTTTTCTGTCAACGCGGTGAGCTCCTTGACTCGTGGAGTGAGGTTGCCATCAAAATTAGCAATGACAAGAAAAATAGAACAATCATGCCGTGATGGATGGCATACACGTTATTCTCTAGGTAGCTATCGCCACTTTATCTCTCCCGTCCCAGGTATTCTATCCCGTCTATCCATCATCATCTTGATCCTCTTTTTCTTTCTGCTTCATCCATCGTTGCTTCCTTTCATCTCTTTGTGATCCACTGGAGTGTTGTACTAGCTTCCAAGTTTTTTTTTTGCCATTCTTCCCCTCCCTCACCGACACATAGTCAAACGTGAATCAAGCAACCACAAAATATACACAGAAATAAGAGGCGAGAAGAGAACAAGGGAGGAATTATCATGCCAGCTGAATCTACAACGCCGCTTCTTCCCATCTCTTCGCCCACTGCTGTTCCTACACCAGGACCCTCTCCCCAACACCCCGAACCGTCTTCTACGAACCGCTTCCAGCGCATCGCAATTCACGCCTTCACCGTCGTGCGCTTCCTCCGGGGTGTTTCTCTGATCACATATCCTCGCTTCGGTCTCTATGCTCTTGATATTGCCCCCGATGGCTCCGCATATATGCTCGCCAGCATGATTGGCATTCGCGACGTTCTCCTCTCTGGACTCCTCCACACAGCTGATGCTCACGAACCCACCGCTTTGCGCGAGTTGACGCGCGCACTTGCTGCCAATCTACTGAGTGATGCGCTTGATGCTTTTGTTCTTGTCTTCTACGCCGCTTGGGAGGATGACTGGGGTAACCCCATGGGTGTCATCGTCATGGCCGCCGTCATGGCTGTGCTGGAACACCTCACGCTCTGGAGCCTAAGCGAAGATGATTGGAGTGGCGGCGACCATCGCAGTCTCGAGGACGATAAAAAGGCTAGAATGAACGCCTGGTTGAGAGAACTGGAGAGATATGAGGATGAGCAGCAAGGACAACAATCTATGCCACCCTCTGCGCACACGTCTATCCGTCAGTACGGATCCATGGCTTGAGCCCGCCAGCCACAGGAAAATCTGGAGTTTGGAATGATTTTTTTTTCTCATAGGATGAGTTTTTTATTTTTCTTTATTTGGGAATCATGTCATGATTTTATACCCCTCTGCGACGTTGTTCGAGTTTATCGCAGCATCACGGCCGAGTATGGAAAGAAACACGCAAGGAGTTTCAGGCGATATCAAGGTGTTTAACGTTTTTGAAATGAGATTTATTTTATCGAAACGAAGGTTGAAATAATGCATGGGGTGAATCGTATCGGAAAAGCCGGCTTTTCTTTCATCTATCTCGTTGGTGTTGTTTGTTCGAAAGCAATGCAAAAGTGAAGATTTTACCCGTTTGCCTTTGCAACCAAGTTTGGTAGTGAACCATCGGCGAGGAATATTCTAACAGTCAAGCGAAACAAATTGTCTTTATATATACATCTTTAGCATCTATCTCTATGTGTGTCAAATCGTAGAATCTATATCTATACGTCTACTTCTCCAAATTCATTCATGAACATTGTCATATTACAGTCTTGCCCGAGTACAATCGCCCTTCTTGTTTTTGTTCTCTGCCGCCGCATTCAACCTCCTCCACATGGCTTTTCGTAGATCCGTTCCCTGGATGAACGCTCTGTACCACTCCCTCTTGAACTTGGGTAGCTTTCGACCTACGCCTGGTTCTCCCTCACCTGCTAGCTCTCGGACAGCTTCGAAGTAGTCCTCGAAGTCGGGAAAGACGACTGAGAACTTAGGACCGTCTCCGTGGGTCTTGATTCGTTCGGACTCCCACTCTTGCATAGTCTCTATCGAGGGCAGCGTTCCTCTACCGGCGAGAAGACGAGCAGCATACACAGCTTGCCACTCGAAGATTTTGAAAGTGAGACCTGCTCCTACAGCACCGACAAAGAGGAGTGTAGGATCCTGTTGCCAGACCACATGCTGGTATAGGCCTGGGACACGGTTGTTGCGGATGGGCAAAGATGGGAGGAATGGGAGAGTCCAGCTGTAGCCGGTACCAAAGATGATATTGTCGACATTTGGGATAGACTCACCGTCGATGAGGTGGACTGTTCTACCCGTGACGCGTGCGATAGAAGGGTACTGCTTCATGTGCGGGTTTGAGAAAGCCTCATCGCCGAAGTAGCTGTTTGCTGTGTGGCCAATGGTAATGCAATGGATCGGCGATTTAGCTGTTTCGACAAGGTCGACGGCAATGTCTGCAGCTGAGACAGAAGCACCAACAACGACGACGTTCTGTAAGATGGTTAGCAAAGGACTATGCCTGCAGGGATTGGTTGCATGTAAACCTACCTTTTCGTAGAACTGGTCCTTGCCTCGATAGTGTTTACTGTGAAGAACACTCCCTGGACGGGACTTCTCAAACTGCTCGAGGCCTTCTATCGCGGGGATATACGGGACCCAGTAGTGACCACTGGCGACAACAACGGCATCAAACCACTCAACCCACCAATAGTCGTGTTTACTACCGCCCTTTCGGAGAATGACTTTCCACTCCTCGCCAACCTTCTCAACATTCTCGACAGTGGTGTTGTATGAAACCAAGTCCTGATATCCATGTCGGTTCAGAAGGCCCTCGATGTAGCCCCTGATGACCTTCCATGTTCGGAAGGGGGTCTGAGGTCCATGGAGATTGATTGAACGTTCACTTCGGATCTCTGGAATTGGCTCTTGAGTATACTCCATAGTGAGACTATCAACATTGGTCTCAAGATAGGGGTATATGGAAGATTCTGTGAATCGAGCCTGCTGAGATGCCGGGACTAGAGCTGGGAGCTTATCAGGGATCTCCAGAGGCACATCCGCAGAGCGATCTGCCAGTCTGGCAAAGTCTGAGTGAGTTGGAGGTTGGGAATTGTCACCGACCCTGAAATTGGTCAGTATTTCTTGATGGTTGTATTCTGGTCATGGCAAAACTCACCAACACCCCCCTGCCGCTTCACGTCGTTCAAATACTCTGATGAGATCAAACGTCTTCTCCTGAGCCAGGGCATCAACTGCGATGGCACCTGCGGGACCAGCCCCGATAACAGCGACACGTTTAACCGGTGCCATGGTGATATCAAGACAGAAAAACGACGGAGAACGAGAGAACAAAAGACGCAAGAATACTCAATCGCAGAATATATTGGCGGTTTAACTCGGGTTATAAGATTGAATGAGAGAAAGGCCGAAGAAATCTCATGTTTGGAGGATCTCTTCCGACCTTTTCTCCACTTTTCCCTCTTTAGAACCCTTTTGCTTTTGTCCGGGTCCCTAATGAAGGACTCGGTTGGGGTGGAAATACACTATAACAAAGTCTTGGAAGGGAGATGATGCTGTGTTTGTCTTTTATCACGCCATCGCTGACTTCCGAACAACCTCCTCACAGTCAATTACCGTCGCCAGATTATCGTGCAATAATACATTAGCCACGTTGCGGTGTAACGTATCCGTATTCACTTAGAACATGTCGACATTGGTCTGGGCCGTCTATTGTTGTTGTACTCGACTGAGTTCCAGCAAGACTATGTATGATCCAGTGGACTACCTAATCTAACATATTCTCTACCACGTCGCATGTCCATTCTTATCCCAGCATAATCGACCATTCTTACCGCAATCAATTCGCAACGTCTGCCCCGTTGTTGATCCTGACCATTTTTCGCTGGCCAGCGTCACACATGACTTAGCCACATCTTCTGCCGAAACCGGCCTGCGTGAAGCTACAGTCGCCTCTGCATCTTTCCATAGTGACGACCCGGACGGATCTTGTGCGCACTCTTGTCTGAACTGAGCAGTATCGACAGCTCCTGGGCATATTGCGTTCACTCTTGCTTGAGGATGGACTCGGGCTGCGTCTGGGGCTAGTGAGAGAACAAGACCGTACTGTACAGCCGACTTGCTTGCGGCGTAATCGGGGTTCCCAGGCACGCCGATTGTACCAGCTTCGGAGCCGATAATGATAAGTGAGATATTTTGATTGATGTTTTGTGAATTTGTAGCAGCATGTCCACTGCCCTGGCTATTCTCAAAAGTGCTTTGCTTTGTTGCTAAATGTTTTGGAATATGTCGAAGCCATTGTCTTGCTGTGATAAAGGTTCCTACAACATTCTGTGTCGTGATGTTAGCTACTATGGTAAGATCTAACGAACAAGGACTCACCACTTCGATTGTCTTTCTGAATTGTTCGGTCGACATGGTCGTTGATGATTCATGATGCTCAATGAAGCTCAAGTCCAGCGCGGCTGCAGATACACAAACAGTTGGATAGGAACCGAATTGGTTCTTGACTTTCTCCCAGGCTGCACTTATATCAGACTCATTCGTAGTATCGGCAAGAATCCAAAAAAGACGGTCATGTTGTTTGATGAACTTAGACGCATCAATGTCCAAGGCTCCAACATAGCAACTGGCAGCAAGGAAAGCCTCGAGGATGATACTGCCAATCTGTCCACCAGCACCGGTGATGATCACGACTGTCTCTTCAAGACCAAGTCCGAGGTCCATTTTTTGGTTTCTACCTAGAAAGAGATGGACGAAGTGAGGATAGGGTAGCTTAAGAATATCTATGCACGCCTGCATATAGTGACAGTCCTTGTCAGTATGACAGAGTCGTCAAATAATGGAGAGATGTTTGCGGGGTAATGTAATACCTGTTTCTCTGATAATTATCCTATGTAAGCATTGGAACCAACCCAAAGGTTCGTGTCTTTAATCTACGATGGATCCTCAAATTTTCATCGCGTGTGATCATGACTTGTGCTTCCGTATAACACTTCAAACCGTCCCATCTTTGGAATGTTCATATCAATCGACGACTTGCGCCCAAAACGTGGGGATAATCTAGTTCACAGTGGGGGGATGGACGCTAAATCATGGTTTGTGGGTCCTTTTCCCGCCCTGTAACGAACAAGCTCCCCGCTGTCTCGCCGTCGCCCCTCGTTAACTTGTCAACTACACGATCACTTCATCCAGGATGGACCAACACCTGTCTTGTGCCAATGCAAGACGGGAAGATAAGAGATCAGTGAAATTCACGCTATGCATGTGCGCCCAAAATGGTTGACAGCTTGGATTTCTACGACCTAATTGACCCGGCGTTCCTTTCAGAGAGCAACCCGTCTTCTCCGGCTCCTTGGGATTTCCTCCAGACATCTACAGATGACAATGCATTGTTCGATCTAGGTCAATATGGTGCTGCTTCCGACAGCAACCTTAATGGATTCGAGCAAGGCGTTCAGCCACTAGAGAGTTCATCCTCAGTGCCGACTAGTCTCACCCATGAAGCCCTCACTGCTCTCTCAGCGTCGTCTTCAGCCGTCCCTACCGATTCCCAGGATCCTGGACCAGATGCCAAAACGTCTGCTGATCAATCCTCGTCTGGCAATCGCTTCACTTCTTCTGCTTTACGTATATTGCGGACATGGTTCACAAAGCACGACGAACATCCCTATCCTAGTGCCAGACAGATTGAAGCCCTTCAAGCTCAGACGGGCCTCACAAAAAAGCAGATTACCAACTGGTTCGCCAATGCGCGACGGCGGTATAGGACTCAACCAAAGCGATACTCATCACCTTTTCTAAAGGACTCGACATCTACGCCTGATATCGCAACATCAGCCGAGGCTACCCCCATCGAAGTTCCCCCGCGGCGTCCAACTCCTGCACCATTTGGAAGTATGGACCCTCTCCAACGATGGCAGAGCTCGCCACCCGAGGACGAAGCAGCTGCTTTGAACGATATTTCTCGTGCGTTGGATGCCTCTGGTGAACTTGTAACCTCACATCGATCTCGTTCTGCTGCCTCTTCGGGCAATGCATCGTCTGTTGACAGTGGTGGAACTTCCCGGTCGAGCCGTAGTCGAGGGTACTGGTCCGATTCATCTGCTTTCTCCCAAGCATTTAACAAAGATGCTCAGACCGAGAATCGACAAAAGCTCAAGGCTCGTCGAAGGAGGCACCCAACAAGTCAGCGCAATTACAGGAACCGACTCAATTTGATCGAGAAACTCCATACCTTCCAGTGCACATTCTGTACAGAGACGTTCAAGTCAAAGTATGACTGGCAGAGGCACGAGAAGTCTCTCCATGTGTCATTCGAAGAATGGATATGCTCGCCAAATGGTTCTGTGGTCCCGGGTGAAAAGGGAATGATGTGTGCATACTGTGGGGAGCAAGATCCAGATGCAGCACATCTTGACCAGCACCATGACGTTGAGTGCTCGCAAAGGCCATTGAAAGACAGAACATTCTACCGAAAAGATCATCTTCGACAACACCTGAAATTGGTTCACGACTGCAAGTATCTCGAGCCAATAATGCAAGGATGGCAGACCACAAAGCAAGATATAAAATCGAAGTGCGGCTTCTGTGGAGTTGACATTGCAACTTGGCCGGATCGTGTTAATCACTTGGCGGCACACTTCAAGTCGGGAAGCACCATGGCTGACTGGAAAGGAAATTGGGGGTTCGAGCCTCACATAAACGCAATGATCGAGAATTCCATGCCACCTTGTAAGTTGCTACAAGTCTTGCAATAGTGCTGAGGCTAACTTTATAGATCTCATCCATCTGGATCAAAACTCCCCCCTTCCTTTTACTGTTGTTAGCGGACCAGTATCTCCAACCAGCGCCTACGAACTTCTGAAGCTGGAGCTAGAATTCTACATGCAAAACTACTTCGAACTTAATGGATGTTTGCCGTCGGATCAGGAGTCCCAATTGGAAGGCTGCTGTGTCATTTTTGGTGCCGACTTCAAAGCGCACGTTTTACCGTCTACCTCACCGTCCTGGATACGAGATGTGCTGATGTCTTCGGCTGATATCAGTAACGAGGCTTACATGCGTCCGACTAATCGCTCGACCAGAGCTCGGTTCACACAACTGGTCATCAATGGCAAAGCCAGTATTTTTGAGAGATGTTCTCTTGAACTTCGACTCCGCAGGTTTCTGAGCATTCATAATACCATGGGCGTTGCTGTTTCAGATCGTCAAATTCAAGAAGAAGCTGCGAATATCGCTGTTCTCGCTGACAGCGCCTGGCACAACAGTTCGAAACGGTTTGTGGATTTCCTCGTCAGATTGATATGGAGTTCAACCGATTGGATAGCCCAAGTACGAGAGCGTGCGCAGCAAGAACCTGTGGAGAATGTAGCCGATGATGATGGCCAGCTCGGTATGGTTATGAGTGTTAACTCGGCCTTTGCAAGTCCAGCAGTATTTGGTGCGGCAATACCACCTGGGTCACCACTACGAGGGGATGCTCCAGCGAGCCTGGATCAAACAATAGCACTCACGAATGATTCTCTGATATCACCCGGATTACCTGGCGCCAACCAAAATCCATTGTCTACTCCCGAGCCAGGTTTGAAGCTAGAAAATCCTCAAGCAAATATGGTCTCGTGGAACAGGCCCATAAATGCATCTATGCTTACAACCGGATCGATCTCCCAGGGAAATCTTCTGCAGACGTCTTCGAATACAGGAAGGATGCCACTTTCCCTTGAGCATAGCTCAGGACTGAACCACCCAGCGGGCAAACAAACATACCCAGTGACAAGCTCATTCCTCGCTGGGGGCCTTGCAGGTAATCAACAGGATTCTCGAGATCAGGTGCAGTTGCATAATAGTTGTAACTGCTACTGGGCCCTACGAAGAGAGTTGTTTCGCTATGTGATAAGAACAATGTCACCGAATAACCCAAACTGCCATGTTCCATCTGATGATGAACTTCGATATCGGGCACGTTGGATCTGGTGTGAGGAGTAAGTTCATCATGTTCTGGTTTGAGGCCCGACTAACGTTGCGTAGTGATGATCCCTGGGAGCATACGCCGGCAGATAGTGAGGAATGGCTGCGGGATTTTAAACGCGATGCCGGCATACTAGTAGATGTACCAGCAGAGGTTGTTGTTCAACGAAGTTGATACCGGGATATATGCATGAGGAAGGTGTCCAGAGAGGCTGCTTGGTTAATGTATCAATGGATGCATAGAGTGATGTGCTAATGACTATCTTTGTGAATCTGTATATGTGTATCCAAGGTTCGACTGAACAGACAATGCGGCTTGTGTATGTTTGGGATTATAAGGGATGACTAGTCTCCCGAAACATCCTCTGCAGGGCAGTGAATAACTAAGAGTGCTTCGGTTGAGCTTCCACAATCCTCTTCAAATCCCTATCTCTTTTAGCCAACGACTCAGCTGTAGGTCTACCATATGCCTCCTCCGTCTGTTGTGCCACTTTATCCGTCCAATCCTCCACCCCTTCCACCTTATCCAAAGCAGACGTCCCCCTCAAAGAAATATCACCAGCATCGTCCCAGCACCCCTGCATCGTTCCGGCCAGATGATGTATGAACGCCCCTATCCCCCCTGCACCGCCAGCAGAATTGTACGTCTTGAAAGGCCCTGCCGCTGCCCATCTCGGTCCCAGGCTGCTCTCCATGATGGTGTCGAGATCCTGCACAGATACGACATCTGTGGAAACAAGATGGCATGCTTCGCGGAATAGAGCAAACGCAAGTCGATTTCCAACGAAGCCTTGGGTTTCTTTCTTGATTACAACAGGTCGGTGACCAGAGTTTAGGGATTGGAAATACGATACTGCGAAATTCGTCCTGGAGGGGTCGGTGTGCGGTGAGGGGACGATCTCGATGAGTGGCATGATATGAGGCGGGTTGAACGGATGGACGACCAGAACGCGGGATTTATCTGTCAAGTCCTCGACTTGTCTTGACGCGCAGATACCAGAAGTTGAGCTCCAGAGATGTGCTGAGGCAGGGGCATATTGCACGACATTCGCCCAGGTTGATTTCTTTAAGTCCAGATTATCAGGGCCTTGTTCCTGGACGATATCTGCATCAGAGCAGACTTCCTGAACGGAAGAGCATATTTTCAATCTTCCATTAGACAACAATTCCTGTACTGATAGAGATTCTGGAAGGTAGACGGGCAGCAGCGACGAGATATGCTGTTCTAGATCTTCCCTCACGTCGTAGAGTTGAAGGTTAGCGGTTGTGTATTGCAGATGAAGAGCCGTGAAAGATAATCCTATGGTGCCCAGACCGATGAGGGCGATGGTTTGGTGGGTCATGGTTCGGATTGCGTATTTTGCTGGTGTTGTTGTTGGAGGAGGAGGAGGAAAAGAAGCTTGATGTTGGGTTGACGGATGGCGGGGGAAGGATATCCGCGGTAATGGTCGGTATGAGGGTGTTTGAGTGACGTGGGTTTAAAGGTGAAGACGTGACAAAGATAGAATAGCGAATCATTCAGTTAATTATTTTCAACGATTTATGAACAGCTTCTTTGAAGATGTATTTTCATATATTTCTTCAGGTTGTTCTACTGTAAGTGAATGCTAAGTCTATCATGTATTGAGGATAGTCGGAAAACTACTTATGTTCATGTGTGGTATATTTGATATTGATTCAGCTGATTGCTAACAGCCTATGTTACACATGCACGAGAATGACTCTATTGACGGACCTCCTACTTGCTAAAGCTCAAATAAGCCTTTCGAATCAATACTGAATGAACGGCAATGCTGGACTTTACTTTGGGCTACTGATACATGGTGATTAGTCTTTGAATCAGAGTTCGCTTGTTGAATATCTATCCCTGATTGAGTGAGCGTATTGATATACAGCTGTGATTCATGTTCGTTCATAATGCCTTGAATCAATGACAATGTCGTGGCGTCTTCAGCTACAAAGACATTCAAGCTGATTGTGTGCTTGTGCCACCTACCACAAGGATATATTTAGAGCATCCGTAGCCAGCCAACTCTCATTCTGGTCGCCTCACGTTGCTTTGGCTCCTTGGTATGTTCTCGAAAGCTTTGATGCTCGGTGAACGATGGCCTATGCTGGACATGTGCATCTGCCACCTAGATCAAGATCTGGCTGGCTCGATGGTTCTGTTAAGACTTGGCACCTTCTTGACTTAATCGTACCTTATCCACTCCACGTCGTTCTTTTCGGTTCAGCTCAATTTCGACCTTGTGCCTTACCCAGCGTACCGAGATACCTGGTACCAGAACGTTACCAGACTATGTCGACACCGTTGGTGCTGATATGTTGCACAAATAAGTGACCGTGATGAAGCATTACTCTAACAAACAAAGAGTTGAAGCTCTTTTGCTTCTATTCACTACACGCATGACTATTCATGTCCTTTGCTATTATAGATTAAAGCATGACATCCTCGCTAATTATTCCAAAACACATGGTCACTGCTACAAACAGGATGTTGAATCAGGTATAAAGACCGGGACTATTTCCATAAGTTTTCTTGCATCTCAAATACAACTTAAGAATCAAAATTCAATATAAGACAGCTCACTCTATCGAACTCTTAAAAGAACTTCTGAATCCTAACAACAAAGACATTGATACCAGATATCAGCCAACCCCCTTTCGGAAAAGACTCTACCACCCAACATGCCTAATTTTACACGTTTATTCTTTTTGGCGAGACTCCTCACCGGAAACTGCTTCAGTCGTGAGAAGCGGACGTCAATAAAGACCAGCTCGCCCGATAAGGTGGTATGGCTTTCAACTAGGCCACCAACCACAAAGAAGGCAACGATGACTTCAAGTCCAGAGAATGAGGATATTGAGAAATAATGCTGAAAGAGGGTCAAGACGGTAGATTCGGCAGAGTTCAGCGAGCTGGAATCATGTATCGCTCAAATTACAAGGTTCAACCAAGATGGTCATTGTACATGCTCACATATGGTCGAGAGGTTTAGGAATATTGGTTAATGTGAATAAGAATTCAAAGTACTCTTTAATAACTTTTTTGAATCAGTCGACCCTGGTTTCAATCGTCTGCCGTGACTGTAATTGTGAGATACCGCGTATAAATCTGCTTCTATTACAATACCATGCCTCCCTCACAGTCCAAATCCATCTACGCCGAAACCAACGACGCTACTAGCTCAGTGACTTTCCCATGAACATTTATAATTCAGATCCTATTCCATCCCGTAGTCAAGATAGGGGAAAGCAAATAAGGTATAGAATAAATCAAATACCGACGATCATGATCATGAGAAAAGTGGTTTTGTAATACGAGAAAGGTTGGGCTGGTAGGTACGGATGTTTACTTATCCCGTGTCTCGAAACGAAAACACGTGAAATGAACATCTCCACAAAGGGAGACACTGTCAGCGCAGAGTTGAGACTTGACTTTACCAGATTACAACAAGATAATCCCGTCAATTCCTTGATAACCGATCGCATTTCTCTTTTTCTTCATATCAAAACAAATCACGCTCGTTTTCTTGTCATCGCTATCATGTATTCCCCCATCGTCAACGCTACTCTACAAGCTGCGGCATTGTCAACCGTGTCCAATATCTGCGCCCAGATCATTGAGGCTTATCAGCAAAAGGTATCTATCTATCTATCTATCTCATCTCATCTGATCCCATCATATTTCATCTCCTGAAGAACAACTACTTCTGTCTAACTCAACGAGAATCAATGAACTAACCATCATAGCGCCCTGTCGTATTGGACATACTTCAGCTCCTCCGCTTCGTCACCCTCACTCTCATAACGGCTCCCCCAAACTATCACTGGCAGCAGTTCCTTGAGCGTTCATTCCCAGCATACCCTTCGGGCGCACCGCAGAAACAGCCACAAGATATTGAATCTCGTCCAGCTGATGATGCACCTGAGCTCAAGGAGGGTTATGAGGAGCGTATGAAGCAGCTCGAAAAACAGGGTGAGGCGAAATTCAGTCTCAAAAATACCCTGACAAAGTGGTTCGTTGACTGCATCACTGCCGGAGCTATCATGAATACCGTTGCTTTCTTCGTTATTATGGGTATCTTGAAGGGACAGGGTACTTCTCAAATTGGTGAAAATATTCGAACAGTATGTCTTGGTCTTGTCCCATCTCACCTATGATTCCTTTCTGACCTTCCTTCCAGCAAACCATTCCTGTTATTGTAGCTGGCTACAAGATCTGGCCTATCGCTTCCATCATCAGCTTCAGCTTTGTCCCTGTGCACAGAAGAATTGTGTTTTTGAGTTTTATCGGCTTGCTCTGGGGAATTTACATGAGCTTGGTTGCCTCTCGGGTTTGATTATACCACAATGAGGCATAAGAAGATTTTGATATTAGGAGGACATTTTGTATTCAGGAGGGCACCTAGTCGGATCGAGTGAAGGGGTATGGATCTATATAATCTCGATAGGAGTTATCATGGGGCAATGACAATAAGCTGCTGGACATGCACGGTTAAGCTCTTCATTGTCTATGCTCTTGTATAATGTGAATACTGACTAGATATCCCGCTTCGTGCTCACGACATTGCCCCAGTAACCCGCCCCTTTCTTCTTCTGCTCAAATTCGAAAACAACTCTTTTCTCGACTGAGCAATTCTCAAACATATGAATTAGCCTATGCATTTGCTTGACTGCAGGAAATTACGGCAACAATCAGAATGCATTACCACGTATGCTTACTTGAATCTTATTTCTTGCATCCCATAGTCAGCCATCCCTCGGAGAAGAGTTCCGGACGATATAATATGAACCGCTTACTGAGTCCTAGTCAAATAATTTTCCCTTAACCATTCCCATATGCCATCCTAAACACTACTCTCCGTCACCCCAAGATGATTTCAATCACCTTCGCCACAAACACCACAACTGCCAAAGTCGCCATGGACACTGCCATTGACAGAACCATCAACGACTTCCATCTCCGCACGATCCAGATCCTATTTTTCATCCTGTACTCCTTGTTCGCCTACAACACCACCAACAACTCGTCCGAAAAACCAGAGGATCGGATTCAGCCTCCATACCTTGGTTTCATGTCGTCCAAGAGCCTAGACAAAAACATCAAGAACTGCCAGATACTATTTACGGCTGCCAATGCCTGCCTGTCCATATCTCTGATTCTCATCGTTGAAGGCTTTGCCCATACCGACTATGTCGTCCTCTCAGGTTGAATCCTCGCCGTGGTGTTTTATGCAAGGCAATACAGGTATTGGTCGGTGAAGAAGAAGGAAACAACAGAGGATGATGGCAAGGCTGCAAAGGTGAAACATTTACAGATTGTCAAGGAACAACAAAATTCTGCTCTGGAAGAAGAGACTTCGCCTTGGTAGAGCGGAGAAAGCACCTAATACACGGGAAGTGTGTCTCGTATCACGGGGCCGACGGTCCGATTCTAAGGTGCGACTTCCGGCTCCGTGGAGCGGGTCAGTCAAGGTCCGATATTCCGTGTCTCCTCAACCCTTCACCCATGACAGTTGATCCGGGTCATTCACCTTTCTTTTCCTTTTTTTTCACTTCACTCCCCATCAACCAACCACTCCTCTCACCAGCCGTCACCTAGTCTTGATCAGTTCTAAATTACGAATCAATTCATCATGTCTCAGAAACTACGACGCGACTATGTCTACTTAGTTATCGTTCTGGCCCAATTGTTTGGCATGTTTGGTACGTGTCCCCCCC
>JABGLY010000121.1:0-159823 GCA_013623525.1 Fusarium dimerum
GGGGATGGGATTGACACGCGTGCAGAAGGAATAAAAAAACGCATCGTGGCTTCTGAGTCAATGATTCAGACATTTGTTCTTCCTAGTTGGAGGGGTTTCTTAACTTGATCACATTTTCGGATGTGTGATTCCGCAGTCTACCACGTTCCTGTTCTGTTTCATCGTGGACTCGTGGGTTTTTCCTCCTCGATCCGGGGAGGAGGACATTGTCTTTGCCGTTGAGGTCCTCGCTCTCCCTTTCTTATCAAAGAGGTGTGGTTATCCACCAGTGCAAGGGAACTTGCCCGCTTGGTTCATGCGGTTGGGAGGAGAAGGTAAGATATATTATTTTGTCTAGTAGTTTAGTATTGAAGTATTTTTTTACATCTAGATACTGAGGAATGCGGACGAAACGTTTGCCACATCAGTTAGTCTCAGTACATGAACCCCCTTTGTCTAGACCTGATCTTAGATGTTTTGTCCTCAACACATGTCTACAATGGCACTACTCGTCTAAGTACCCGATAACCACTCCCCGGGCTCAACAACAAGTGAGCCTCGATGTTGACGAGATGCTTCATATCTACCCCTGTTACCATACATTTCCCTCTCCTTCTCCCTCTCCCTGCCATACATTTGCAAAGTCTCAGCCGGTGCGGAAGCTCGTCGAGTGGATGGTCCAACATCGGGGTCCATCTCGCTCTCCGAAGACCCTGCAGTCAGCAAGGGAGTAGTATCGTAGCTGGCGCTAGGGCTAGGCGACAAGAGGTTCTCCCAGAACGCCATCGGTGGGGATTCCGTGACATCGTGCTTGAGCTGGAATTGATGGCTTTCAGAACCAAGCCCAGGACCAGACAACTCGGAAGCAGGGCTCGCCGATGGAGGCGTCATGAAAGGCATGGGTATTGATCTCACCGATGAGACACTTTCATCATCGACTGGCTCAGTTGGCTGGTATTGGTGCTGGTGCTGGTACTGGTGCTGGTGTTGGCGGTGATATTGGGACATGGCTGTTTTGGCCACTGCCTTTTCGCGGCAGTCTCGCTCTGGATGCGAGCCGCACTCGTGGCATTGCTTGCCAGTGAATGCTAGGGAAACACCCGCGACTGAAGTGTCTCGCACGTTTGGCTTCTCCCGTGCAGCCTTGCCCTTGCGCCACCTGAGGGGCGAGAAGCCCTGCGCTGGAGTAGCGCGGTTGGCGACACATGGCCAGCAGAGGCATATCCCGTACTCCCTGTGCAAGGCGTGCTGGTACATGCTTGAGGTCATGTGATGTGTCGCGTTCGTGCTCGGAATGTGAGGGAGGATACACCCGTTAACACCATCGCAGAACCAGCGGTAGTCGCTGGGGAAGAGCATGTGAGTCCTCCAGACGAGGTCCATGTCGAGGCTGGGGACGGGGGATACTGGAACCACGCTGCCAGTGATAGAAAGCTGGCCAACTGTTCCAAACGAACGAACCAAACACATAAAGTCGAGATATCTCTGAATGAAAGGACCAAATTGACGATCCCGAGGATCATGCATGCGGTGCCACGAGAAAGGAAGAACCTGGATCGTTGCAAATTGGACTTGTTGCCTCACGGCCGTATGGATATCAAAGCTGAAGCCAACAACTCCGTCAGGGGTATTGATAGAAAAGTTCTCATCGTCTCGCAGAAAGCATTCCCGCAGGCGGTTGGTGGTATGGTCTGGACGAGAGGAGACAAGGAACGAGGCCGAGACATGGAGAGTGTTGAAAAGGACTGGGGCGTCAAAGATGGTTCTGATCATGTCGTGGGACTGGAATGAAGGCGAGAAGACGCCGTCGTCTTGGGTGACTGCGAGATACTGACAAGTGTTAGTCATCCATGTATGAAGCAAAGTGTTGAGAAAGTGTACCAATTCGTCTTGATTCCATTGAACAAATTCAATCCTTGCCCGAGTGACGAATTCGTCCCACTGATGAGGACTCTGGAGGAACGCATGCCAGACAAGAAGGACATCCACAGGTGGAATGGCTTGGCTCGTGTCGATATGGTATGAGACTTCGAGCCAGTGAATGAAGCGCTGGACAGCCATGTTGATGTAGAATCGCCACATGGTCTGCGGCGATGTTCTCTGCTGGACTGCCCATTGAGTGACATCCCTGTGAACGTTGACAAAGCATTCGAGGAGGTGGCAGTGAGTGAGAACGTGGCGATCCACGACACAGATATTTTCGACCCTCTTTGTAGTTTGAGAGTGACCTTTGTTTCTGAGGGCGGTTGAATTGAGAAGATTCCTTATCATGCTGTGGGATGTTAGTAGATATTGTTCTACAGATTATGATTGCAGACATACCTGATGACGGACATTGCTGAGAGAGTTTCCGTAATGTTGAATACGGCCAGCAGCCAGAGCAAAAAGCTGATTACTTGTGATCTGTATGGTAAAAGCTTTCAAACCCGGGTTCGGAAGTCATGTCGTCTTCCTGCTTTGATCGACTGTAAGCAAGTTCAGTCCGGTTCAGGATAATGATCGATATCGCGAGGAGCTTCTACCAGTTGCGCATCCACAGTTGAGGACAAGTGCTGGAGGTCAAGAAGACGGGGGCAGATGAAACTACTTGTTCCTGGACGAATTCAACTTGGCCCAGTATTCCACTGATCGTGGCATCGTTGCGCATTAAAACTCAACAAGGTGGAGATGGTGACTGAGATGCAGCTGAGGCGTGCTTATAGTTTGAGGACAAAACAAATGGATTGGCTTGGTGTTGAGCACCACGTAAGGGCCGCGAGGCTGGGAATGTGTATCTGCCAATAACACGCTCATGCACTAGTTGTCGCGAGGCCATAGTCCTTTCAAGTCTTTAAATAGCAAGCTTTCAGGAGTAGTATAACATCGACGGATGTCAACGACTGGATTATGTCACCGTTCGGAGCAATAATAGAACACAGAGATAAACTATCGATGAATGCTGCATGTCCCAACCATGGTATCGTCCGCAATCCAGGACGTGCTCTAAAGAGTACTGATTCAGGTTTGATGTCCACCCCCAAGGACGTGAAGACATGGGAGAGCGCCCTTTCAGGAGTACTTGTCACTCAGGAGTGAGCTTTCTCATAACCGGTGGTAGGCAGCTCACACTCGACATAGAAGCAGGAACTGACGTAGCAACGGAGATGAGCTAAATTGGCGACAGCCATGAGCATTGGTACCGATATGGTTCTGAAAGCGTGCCATGCCGTACGTTGATGATTCCTAATGTGGCACCAAAATAGATATTCACAAAAGTGGCTTCTGCACCTGATGCGGTGGAATAAGCATCAGGACACTGGTGGATGGTTGCTTCCGAACCTTTGCAAGATTGAGTTGCTGGGAATAGCAACCATGCAGCCTTGAATACGTCCAGGAAGAGTATCAGTACTTGCAGCGGCAAGCCGCAGCTGCACATTGCACAGTGTCATCTGTAGTCGGGATCTGCCCCCGTGCTACTGGTGTACGAATGTAACGCACATAGGTACTGTAGGTATGAAAAAGCACGCACTGACCGAGGTTCACATTCACTTCGGCATCTTTATTTCATGAGAGAGCGGGGGAGGCGTAGTTGAAGATGGCATCAAAAGTCCAACACCGGTAGGATTCAAACCATCATATGACACTTGCAATAAACTCGGCAATTCAGCGCCCCGAGGCAAGAATGTGACTTCCAAAACATAGAATCGGCGATCAGTGGTTAGATGAAGATTTTGAAATAAGCCAAAGGCGCCATGAGGCTTAAAGGAGAATGCAGGTTCGCGGCGAGACGCGGCTGCAGATGTAGCGAAGGGTCTGATCAGCTTCGGCGGGTGCTGAGACGGATGTTTCGACCAGGATGTTGTATCTGACCCACGAGAGTCCGTGATGGAGAGAGTCGCGCGGTTGGTTAAGACATAAGTCAAGAGTTTTGGTTGATTGATTCGTTGATTGAAGTCGCTTACTGCTTCATGATGACAGGATAAAAGGTATCTAACGGCTGATTAAACCGGCGGCTAATGTACGAGAAGAGGATGTAAAAGACAAGTTGATTCTGATACCTTTTGAGGGCTTGTGGGGAGGCCAGTTTCGGTGGTGGGGATGAGGGCGGTACTGACGCAGATGATAGCATTGATGGACTGATTGATATCCCTTCCTGATGGTGGTGTTCATGCTGTGTTCATGCTGATGATGATTTGGTGGAGTGTGCATTAATTGATGGAAATTGGATGCCTGCAGGTCAGCACGTGCGCAGTACATTAGCACCTACCGAATCTGGACTTTAGCAGGGCTTTTAGTGGTGTGGTGAGAAAATCAAGCTGTCATATCATGGAACGGATCTCTACTGTACTGTGCGGTACTGTACGTTCTGTTTGTTTCGTCTATTTTCTCGTGAATCTGATGGTAAGAAGTTTGAGATTGTTCGAGAACTTGCTAGCAAAGGAGCGCCGTATGGAATGTCTCAGTATTGATTCTCGTGCTGATAGCTAGGTGTTAGCCACCATGCTTGAAAATAATATACATAAATCCTGGCATGGTCATTAATGTGACGTGATGCTAAGCTGAGTGCAACACAACTCTCTGAGTTGTGTAACACATAGACTCTTCTTACACTGGGCTCCTCGAATCATTCACCGTCATGGCTAAACAGATTATCGAAAGGAAGAAATGCAAATTACCGTTCAGGTGTGGCTCACTCCTGTATTCTCTTATTCTCAAACAACCACACACCTTGGCCCCTGTCTTTGTAATTGGGGATATCCCTCTGGGGAGGTTGTCCGTCCGTTCATGTGCGTCAACCGAGGTGCATGAAGAGATTATGGGATGCGGAATAATGAATAGTTGATAGATTAACAATTTTTACGGTTCAAACACACAGTCAAACCTCTATCGAACTATATATAAAGTGACGGTAATGGACATCTGTATCAAGTCTCAACCTATTCCCAATTTACAGCAACACGGTCTAGTAAAAAAAAAAGGGGGGGAGAAAAGAAGAAAAGCAAACATCAAGTTCATCACTTCCACTGTGACCCAAACCAAACAACGATCATCCGGTGGAAACATGGATAAACTCGACAAGATCTAGAATGAATCCAAGCGCCTAGAATGTGCGCGGCTCATGATCCGGTCTTCCGGCATCAGTTGATCGGTTATGGGGAGATGTAAAAAGTGACGAGACGGGAAGTAAAACGTATGACTTTGATAGGACAACTTGGGGTTTGCAAACGACGACGGGCATGTGCTTGTAGCTACAATGTGTATAATTTCCCTCATCCCTGGATCGCATTTTGATTGATATCATCTCGTTCCATCCACCATGGAAGAGGATCACGAGTTCTCTATTCTTTTCCACCCTTTCTATTCTCCCGTATCCTCTGTCCACCTTATTGATATGGACTAGATTGTTCACTACTGTATGATCTAGCCTGTACAAGGATCTCTGCGTCTTCACCGACATTGAACATGAACTCAAACAAAAGCAAACCCTAGTTCATTTCTCGACAATTCCTCCCAGTTTCTGAATCACATCTTAGACCGCTATACCAATCTAGCAGTGATCATCTGACGCCTGGTCAATGTTTGCTTTTCCTATATGTCTTATATCTATCCTGTGATATCTTACCGTCCAAGCTGTATCGATATTTGTCAATTGATGATATAAGTCTAGTATAAAAAGCAAAGCAGAGCATCCATCTGTTACAGTACCTAAAGTGTGTATTGTCTGGGGAACACTTGGAGTAGACCAATTGTGCAGTGCTAGCGCTGCCGCTACTGGGCCTAATAAGAAACCTAGGAAATCCTTCCATCTATTGCTGCTTTTTGCTTTTTTGGGGAGGCTTTCCACTGTGTCGGTAGCGAACTTCAATGCCTTCCTTCCACCTTTTGTCCCATCATCTTTTTACCTTTGTCAACAATCTTTTTAGCAATGGGGAAACAAAGCCATCATCATTAACAGATACTGACCTCCGATCATCAACACGCGGCCCAGAAGAGGCAGATCACACGTGCGACGTACTCTCATACCACCTCACGTAACACTCAACCCCCCCATCGGCGTTCGTTCCCTTAACTCATCCCGCTTCTCCCTCCATTCTGAATCACGACACTACCCACCACCAACCACCGACAGCCAATTCAAGCCTCAAACAGCGGCGGGGGTTTATCATTTTGGAGCAAAAGCAATCAATCAAGCCATCTGATACAGTACAGCGTTATTATGTCAGTCAATTATTGAGCCAAATCAACGAGGAGAGGAGGAACATCACCCCTGCTCATCGCTACAACGCCCACAAGCTGCATTGCATAAGTTGCGGCTTTTCCCATTCTTTGCGCTTCCCAACTGCTTGGGTCACCGAGTTTGACTTCTCTGCTCTCCCCTGATCTGCTCATCACCGACGCCGACATCGACATCGACATCGACATCATCATCATCATCATCATCATTTACAAAAAGAAAAGGGACGCGCCCAACCCTGTCTTGGTCATGCCTGATCCCTGACTTTCTGGAGACATACCCCTGCTTCACTCACCGAAACATACATTACATCGTTATAGTACACACTCTCAACTCTCCGTTGTTTTCTTTTCATGGGCCCGTGCCGGCCGGTATAACGGGCCCTTTCCCTTCCATTCATTCAGTATTAAATAACTTGAATGATACCTGTCATTGCACTATCCGCCATCAGTTGAACCAAACCAAATCGAATCACCAAACCAAACCAAACCATCAAGCCCAACTCCCAACTCCCAACACCCTTTAATTACGACCTTACCTCCCCCTCCAACTCTTCCACTTTACTTTCCTCCTCTTACCCATTCTCCAATCATCGTCGCTCCCTACTCTACCCCAAAAATACCAATACCACAACCACCACCAAGAGCTATTACTAGGCCCAATCTGCTTGAGCATCTCATCTTGTCCTTTGTTTCCGTTCCAGCCTGGTCTTTCTCCCCTCTTTCTACGATTAGTCGCTTTTTTGCTTTGGTCGCACCCGCTCTCAACGTCTCATGATCCTTTTCAGACATCATCATCTCTAGTCGACGGAGACATCTGTTTTCAATTTCATCCCTACGCAGTCGCCGCGATCATGTCCATGGTCATGATCACCAGGGTCTCGATATCATGATGCTTTATGCACCACAGCATCCGCCGATCTCTGGGCTTTCGAAGCAACTGTTGACGCCCGTACCGTCCGAATTCACCATTTCGCTAGAATTGCGAATATTACCACCGACTCTTTCGACATTAGCGCCATACACAGCATCATTAACACAGACGATACCATTATCACCGTTATCGCAATCGCAATCATCACCAACGTCTCCCGCCTCCATAACTTATCCCACACATATTAGTCCATGTTTCGATCCATCCCAAGAGCTTCTTATACACACCGACTCTATTCTTGCACGCTTGTTACATTCGCGGGACGCCGTCAGTCCATCTCTTGTCCATAACCAACGCTGCAGACCTTCCGACCTCCCTTCGGTATCAGTCATCACTTCAGAACCCCGATCGATCTTAACCCCGGCGCAGTAGTACCGCCCGGGGCGGCTACCGCTGCTTGTCATGTCAACGCAGGCCATCCCAGACACCCAGCTAGGGCTCAGCGTCGAGGAGATCCAGCTTCTACGTCAGGGCCAGGCGGCATTAGGAGGAGGGTCCAGCAGTTCGCGCGCAGCCAGTCGAGCCAGCAGTCAGGGCTTGTTGATGCTCGATAGCTCATCCCTCTCAGCTCTCGGACGTTACTTTGATCGTCTTATGGCCAGCATTGAGCAGAGGATACAGTACCTTAGTCACGAAGCGCAACGATTTACACACTTGCAGTACGATGAGGCCGATGGTATGATACTAGGCGCAGATGCCGAGATTGCGAGGTATACCGAGATTCTTCAGCAGCTCGACGAGCTCGAGGTCGATTTTGACCGCATCGCGCACATTAAAGAGATTGTCAAGGGGTACAGGTCGAGAGTAGAGTCACTAGAGAGAGATCTTGAGAGCAGTGGCTCGAGCCGACACCACCGGCATTCTTCATCGCATCATTCGTCGCATCGTCATAGCCATGGCCACTCCCACCGTCATGGCAGTTCTCATCGATCCCGACACTAATCCGGATAATTGAACGATCAATGGCACGGCGAGTGAGACATACATCCGGTCTTCTGGATAAAGCAAGCACAGCATCGACGGGTTATACAGGACCGCCAATACCTCAGGGTTAATCACATCAATATCTACAATTAACATGTTCAGCAATGAACAGTAGGAAACATGCCAATTTTCCTTTCAAATGTTTATTTTGGGGCTTCATTTTCGCGGAAAGGAAAAGACAGAAAACACCAACTTTTAACGACAGGATTCAAATTCAAAGATGGCGCCTGGAATGTGGCATCTGGGAAGATGGACGAGCCTCGCGGCTAACGAAATGCAAGATGGAATTTGGCCTCACGGCTTTTTATCTTTTTATTTTTTATTTTTTTCTTGATTCTCTTTTTATTACTCTACTGATGACGAGCATCTATTTACTTTGCGTATCTATGTCTTGGAATATGGGCTTTTGGGAGTTGAATGTGTAAGGCTTGTTTCTTTGATACCATGCGACAGCTTGAGCATTGGGACTTTAGCGTTGCTCTTGTAGCTAAATATCTAGACGCATGGTAGTTTTATGTGAGAGGGTATACACAGTATCCTCGACTTATTTGCTCATACCCAAGATTCTTCAGGCTTTCATGCTGGAGTGATACTGCAGGTGCTTGCTTACACGCATGCTCTGGGTGCCTACCAATAGTTCATCTCCGACTACCTAAGAGAGACTATTCACTCCGTGCTGTCTGACCCGCCTTATCAGCAACTTGGTTAGTTAAGGCACTAATCTTTGATCCGTACACTCCAAAAGCAATCCGACCACTATCGTCGTCATCATGTCCTGTAACATAAAATGACACAGACCGCCTCACTGGCATGACTGGTCTCTGGGGTGCATATGCATGGCGATGGGGGACGTGGGCGAATGTTTCTGGCCGGTGAACGCAGTGATGCCCAACCCCACGATTCATCATATAACATGTGCGAGTCCATGTAAGCGATATTGGGTAAGATGGCTGAGAATTGGGTACGAGATGAGGAGAGAAGAGAAAAGAAAAGAAAAGGAAAGAGGAGAGAATTAGGTAGGTATCGGTGCAGAAATCATCATTGTGCTGGCTATCAGTATATTGATTGATATGAATAAGAGACTACTGTGCGTACGTATGATTTGCACTTGGAGAAAGCATGAGGTGGCAGACGACGAACGGCTGTAGACCCAGATCATGGTTGCAATGGCAGTCACGGCTTCCTTCTCTCAAGACTCTGGATATATGTCTCAATCATTTTATGGAACAACTAATTACACGACGCTTCGACACAGTATCTTATCGATTTTGGCCAGCACAGAACATCTCTTTGTTGTAAGTAGGAGCAAGCCAAGCTAAGCATGCAACTACACCATCTATTTTTCCATAGCAGCAGCCAACGCTTGGTAGAAGCGACGATACTCAGGACTCCCTTTGGCACCCGGATGGCATATCGATCGATGGTCAGCTTCCATTGGTATTTGGTGTTCTTGAGGATATGCCTTGCCCATAATCGCATCTTCTGGATCAACGACTAACTTCTTCAACTTCAATTTTCCGGCCTTAGGTGTGTTGAAAGTCTCATAAAATGAAAACAGATCTAGGTTGGAACCGCAGCCTCCAAATGTGGCATTGATGCTCTCCACGGACTCTGCACAGCGTTCAATATCCCGAGATGTAAACTTCAGAGGTGATGTTATGCCCATGATAGTTTTGATGGTCTTGACCGTGGGCGTGCGATGTGCAGTGGATAGAAATATCATGGTGTGGATGCGTTGGCCGAGTCGAGTTTTTTGTTGACCTCGATGGGAGAGGATATATGCCGCTTTGATGACTTGACCGCCGAGGCTATGTGCCATGAGAATAATGGGAGTTTCATGGATAGACAATTCAGGAGAGTTGCTGATACTTTCGAGCAGCCTTTCACCGTAATTATTGATGTCAAGACAGGAAGACCCCTGACGTGGATCAACAGCGTAGTCAAACATGTGAATACGCAATCCTTCAAAACCACTCTCTCGAGCAAGCCAACTCTGTGGCCAGTTCTCACTGTTAGGTGTTCTCCATGTGTCCTCAGATGAAGCACCGAGGCTATGAACGAGGATCAGGTCGACGGTTGGCACTCTTGGTTCGTGTACAAGTGTCAACCTTGACTGAGTATGCCGAGCAGTGCATGAGCCTGTTTCAGGACCTCTTTTGGCGAAGAAAGTCTTGAATGGATTGAATTTTGCAAACTTCTTGGCAAAGGTCGTGCTGTTTCGGCGCTGGCGATTGATAACAGGACTCTCTCGATCTACATGTTTGATGACGGCGAGACAATTGAAGTAGATGGAAACGGTATGTAGACTTAAACACTGGTCAACACTAAGTGACATAGTATCTAATATGGAGTCAACAAGATCACATATTCTACCAGCGATCGTATTCCCTGACTTTTTTATAAGTCCGACAATCTTCATAGGCAAAGTATAACGTAGCAGCATGTTAAGCGCCGGCATCATTGGAGTTACAGTAGGTAGCTAATCAATGTCTGCGGGTTTAAGCGCTCACGAGTACCTGTACCTGTAGCATGGCTGACCCAGACCTGGCAAATACGATAACGTCTCAGAACTAGAGGAGCGCTTCCAAAGCAATGCCTTTTATCTGTAGAATGTCAAACTGATTTTTTTTTTAATTTACTCTGTACTGAGCATCAATATAGGATGACATAACCACGCACCTCTTTATTAGGATATGTTAAGCATCACACAACCTACGGATAACAAGATAATTAATTATCCATGATGTGACAAATGAGAACATCAAACGTAAGGAAGAACAAACACCTTCATCCACCAACACCTCACTCACATAAGAGCACAACGCCAATCTTTTAAAACGTTTCTTCTCTTTTTACACATCTAACACAGTCATATACAGTTCACTCAATAATAATCCCCCTTTCCCTTCCCCTTATTTCATCGCAAGCATCCGAATCTCGCTCCCCAAGGAAGAGAAAGACCAGAAAAAAAAAACAACCATCATAAGTAAGAGGCGATACTCTCATAGAGGACCAACAAAGAAAAAGAAAAGGACAGAAGGGATAAACAATCGCGTAGAGTAAAAGAGGGGGGGGAAAAGACAAACATTAGACAATGCTTTCCCCTTTGACACCGCAAAACGCCCATTTCCAATGTTTCGCTTCCATCTCCCAGGAGTAGGGAGCAAAAGTTCATGTTTAAGAGAGAAAAAAGGACAGAGTGTACCAACAGGTATCCATCTGCCATGACGATGCACAAGTACACAAAAGAAAGTAAAAGTCGTAAGATGTGCAAGAGCCGTTTGTGCTCGAGGGGATGCTGTGCTGCAACTTGAGACCGTCTTGAGCACCAACACAGCCCTGCCTGATTATAAGATTTCCGTAGCGAGCAGCGAGCTTCCCTATACTCTAGCAATGCGTCGGGTTCTCACCAGGAAGGGACTAGGCATCTCATCGCGCTCGGGATCCCAGACGGCTACAGGTTCATCACCACTTGACCGACGTTCAACCCCTATGCGGTCACGGAATGCTCGTTTGGGGCTCACGTTCTCGCCCGTGGTGGGCAGGATCACAGCACTCATGGGCCTTCCGCCAGCACGTGCCTGCTGGAGTTCGACAAGGGTGCGACCCTTGATGTTGTTCTTCGCTGCCATCTTGCCCAGGCCGTCATCACCATTCTTCTTGTTCAGGGATGATTGACGTGTAAGCCCGTTGCTGTTGTTGCTCTCCGACTGGAGGTTAGCTGCCGAAGGAATCTTACTCAAACGGCGGTTAGGCGAACGAGGAGGCTCGGGCTGCATGGAGACCTGCTTCGACACCAGGCCGGGGTTGGACGACTGGGGCTTAAGTCGGTTGATGGGGCACGACTTTTGTGATGTCAGGACGGGACGAGTCTTGGAAGTGAATGGGTTCTTGGAAGATCGGATGTTTCGTGTAGGAGAGGGAACAACATCATCATCTTCCGAGTCTGAGAATGAAGGCTCGCGTGGTAGATCCCATCGGGTTTCACCAGAATTTCTGTTGGCGTTGGCGGTAAAGATGTTGCTTGAATTGGATGTTGGTGCCTTGGTAGCGCCGTTGCGACGGGGTGACAAGGACAGTGATGCGATGGCGATAGGGCTGGGAGATCCCATCTCAATGTCCATGGGCGTGCCGGCATTACCCACAAACATGGTCTGGGCGCGGCTGAATGGTGTTCGCGCTGTCTTCTTGGTCTCCTTTGAGCTGTCAGGGCTGTCGATTGAGTATTCTGTGAGATCAGTGGTAGAAGGAAACTCGTCACCGCTAGCACCGACTGAGGAATGAGGGTAGTCAGATTTGTAATCAGACTTGTCGAGGGACGGAGAGTCCTCGCCACGGCTCTCCGGTCGCTTAGGCGCAAATGACACTGTCTTCTTTTGCAGCTCAGCTTCAACGCGAGCCTGGACTTCAATCTCGAAGCGCTTCTGTAATTGCTCAACTTCTAGGTTGGCAAGGCGATCAATCTCAAGACGGGCCTTGACCTCCCACTCTCTCCTTAGGGATGAGTCAAGCTCCTCGCGCATGAGTTCCTTTTCGCGCTCCAGGTTGGCCAGTCGCTCATTGATATCTCTCTCCTTCTTACGGAGGACTTCTTCCTTCATCTTGAGTGTCTTGTTGAGGTCAACAACCTCCTTCTCCTTCCTCATGAGCTTCACTACAGGCAAGTTGAGCAGCTCAATCGTGTCGGGTCTTCGGTCTGGGTTGACGCGGAGACAGTCCTTAATAACCTGGTTCAATTCAGGTGAGTAGATGTCGGGCAAAGGGGCGACCTTTCCCTCCTTGATCTTTTGCACCAGCTGAAAATGAGTCTTGGCGTTGAATGGAGGCTCGCGTGCGCAGAGTTCGTAAATGATACAGCCAAGAGACCAGATATCTGACTTAAGAGTGTACTTTTCGGCGGCGCAGATCTCCGGTGACATGTAGAATGGAGTGCCAACATAGGTGGAAGCGAAGTCGTGGGACTTGATCATCTTGGACAGACCAAAGTCACCAAGCTTTACCGAGTTATCCTCACCCAGGAAGACTATATCAACATGTTAGACACATCGTCTGCACAGACATTGCACATCCACTCACCATTCTCGGGTTTCAAATCACGATGAAGAATGGTCATGGTACCAGCAGGAACCTTGGGCCCGCCCGAAGCGTTTCCCTGCGTCAGACCGAGTACATTGGAGCCGACCTCTGGTGGATCGACACCATAATGACAACGGTACAAGGCCATGACCAGCTGGCTAAAGATGCTCCACACGAAGCTTTCCTGGGCTCGTTGACCCTTGAGCGAGAGGTCTTTAATTACACGACCGAGGTCGCCGTTGCCGCAGTACTCCATGTAGAGATGTAGGTCCTGGCTGACCTTGAGATGCTCGCGGTGATAGTAGGCGACAATGTTGGGGTGTCGAAGATGTGAGAGGATTTGGAACTCGGCGTGGAGCTGTTCGCGCTCCTTCTGGGACATGCGAAGGTATGAAATCTCTTTACGGCACATGATGAAGCCGTCGGCCTTGCGGCGCACCTTGCGAATGACACCAAAAGAGCCATGACCTGGAGGCGACTGATCAGTGGAAGTTCACGGTCGACAGCGGGCTCGAGAAAGACTGTGAACGAGAGACTGGTCCCGAGCGACATAGAACTTACCAATCTTCTCCAACGTATCATACTTGTCGTCGGAAGGCATTTTGAACAAGTTCACGATCAACAATCGTCCCGGCCCATAAAGTGATTGATGTGTATTGCTGAACTGAGGAAAACGTGCGTGATGAAACGATGCTGAAGGGCAAGCAGACAAAAGTGTCGAATGTTGAAAGACGAACGGACAAAAAGGACCCTGCTGTGGTTAGTAGCCAAACGTTAATGCAAGTTGTGAATGAATCAAGGGAAGAAATTGAGGATGTTGGAAAGGAAACAAAGTCCCGACATCAGGCCCTGGCTCTTGATTTAGTTTGTGCTGGTCGTGCGCGAGACGGTTCCACGGGGGGATAGAGGGGGCCTTTGGTGAGTCGACCAGGCCTCAGCGTCCACTCAAAATGCCCAAGTAAACACTTGGCGTTGCTGCCATGGCAACGAGGCACTTTAGTGGAGATGTACCGGAGAAGAACCGGTTGACGTGGTGGCTTATCGATAAGAGATGATGGATTGTGGCGGTGACGTCGTCGGGGGTTTGTGGTCTGGATCGGAGGCAAGAGGGACGACAGACAAATGATTGGCCGCTGTATTTCTTTCTTCAAACGATGGCGACTTTTTGGAGGGGAAGCCACAGAAGCACAGTCATCTAGATTTATCGGAGATAAGAATATCATGAACAATACATTTCACGTTCACATTCACTTTTGAATCTCATAGTTTCTTAAACCCAGTCGTTTGACTTGGGAGTTTGATTTCATCCAGAGTCATCGATTTCTGTTCAAAATGGTTCTTAGAAAAGACGAACTCGAAGGCAAACTCGGCGAGGAAGCCCGCCTCATCAAGAGTGGCGTCCTTCGCGATGAGAATCCTCTCGATGAGAGTCCCGAGTTCCAGCAGTTTCTTATGGCTTGTCGACATGGAGATCTAAAGACATGTCAGGAGATGATCAGTAGAGGTGTGAATATTAATGGCAAGGATAGGTTTGATTATACGCCTCTTATTATTGTAAGTGCAGTTACTGCGTTGAGGTGAACGAGTTGGAATGCTAATGGTATATAGGCAAGTCTGTGTGGACATTATGAACTTGTTAGACTACTATTAGAAGCTGGTCAGTATCCTCGGATAAATAAATAAGTGCTCAACCCGTGGCATTTGAGATTTGACAACGCTCATAAAAACTTAACTAACATCACCACAAGGCGCCCTGGCAGAGAGAAACACCTTCCAAGGAGAACGATGTATCTACAACGCCCTCAACGACCGCATCCGCAATCTGCTCCTTCAGTACGACTTCTCAAAGTCCACTGACCCTTATATCTACTGGTCCAACCACATCTCCACCCTGCTCGGCCGCACCACCCCCAAGACCTCAGACATCACTCTTGTAGCCGGCTCTCGATCGTTTGAACTGCACAAATTCCTCCTGGCATCTCGCTCACCTTATTTTAGAAGAAAACTTGCCGCTGCCCCTGATTCAACTACATGGAACCTCGCTTCTGCGGTGCCCGTAGAGGCATATCAAATTGTCTTGAGATATCTATATCTGGGCGAGGTACCCAGGGAATTGGCGCCCCAGGGAGCAGAAGTCTCAGAAGAGGATATCGTTAAAGGACTGGATAAGGTCAGCAAACAACTTGAAGTCGAACAAGTTTGGGAAGCTATCCTGGCTGGAAACGACAGGAGACTCGTCCGTCAGCGATATCAGGACGAGGTAGATCGAGCACGCGGCCAAATTAAGACGTTCTTCCAGCAGAACGTCCTCGGTCACAAAATGACAGTCGACATCGATCGTGTTCAGGACGTCAAATGGAAATATGATAACGCCATGTTCGCGGACGTCATTCTTCGCGCTGACGAGCCGCTCGATGACGAAGAAGAAGGTGCATCAAGCACAGCGACACCCACTGTCGACGCACCAACCATCCCCATAGGACCAGCTAGCAACGGCGTCGAAACGAGAAAGTCCCGAAAATCCGTCTTGTACCCTGCTCACAAGGCCATGCTAATTCGCAGCGAGTACTTTGAAAAGATGTTTTCAGGAGACTTTGTCGAGTCCCAGCAAACGGACCACCTCCGTGTGATCACCGTTGACTGCTCCCCCGAGGTCCTCGCCGTCGTTCTCAGCTTCCTCTACACCGAAGACGCAACCTGTCCGCTCGAGCACGCCCTTGAGCTACTGTATACAGCAGATATGCTGTTCATGGACAATCTCAAGAGCAAGGCTGCCGTCACCATCAGCACTCTCGGCAACGGCACTACCGACGCACTCGTCGATCGCACCCACGGAGAAGCAGATGAACAAGACGTTGTGGAAATGGAACCTATCAACATCTACGACGTGATCCACGCAGCGTGGGATCTCCGAGTTCAGCGTCTCGAAGAGTTTGCAGCGCGATACCTCGCCTACCGTTTAGAGGATTACATCGACGAGCAAGAATTCGAAACCCTCATCGCCGAAAGTGCCCAGCGATTAAAGTCACGACAAGAAACCGACACTATTGAATTACTAGACGATATTCGATATTACCTCTCCGAGCGCTTCAGGTTACGCTTCGAGGACGCCGGCCTCGAAGAGATGATGGATGAGCAGGATGAGATTGACGCCGAGTTAGCTGCTGCGATGGCTGAGCAGGTGACGATCGGCGGGAACGGCGTTGAGGCGTTGGAGATTAAGGAGGAGGAAAAAGAAGGGGGCGCAGTGAGGACGTTGAATGGAGAGGTTGCAGAAGACGAATTCGCGTCGGACGCAATCAACTATCAGCTTCTTCTGGGCAAGATTGATGTCATGTTAGACAGACTTAAACTAGATGCATAGATTCACAGGGTGCACATATTAGAAGAAGGAAAAAGAAAAGACTAGAGCCGAAAATGACAATATCAAGATGCGTTTGTATCAGGTATAACACTTTCATCTATGTAACCAAGAAAAAGATATACGGGAATGGCGACTAAGTGTGAACCAGACAAATGACGTCTCGAGTAGGGCAAGAAAAAAACAGTATCCAATTCCACCCACGTCCGCAGTCTCACTCAGACGATCGTGTCCCGTTTCGGATTATCCAAGCCAAGGACTTCTCTTTTGACGCCTCTTCCAAGGCACATCAAAATCCTGTTATTTTTCTGGCTTGTCTCACACAACCATCTTGAGGTTTGCCTGGAGCGTTTCCGGCAGTTCCTCCTTCTTGACCAATCCCATTTGGACACAATCACCCCAGAACAACTTGACACGATCCTGAGTGTAACTGAGGTAGTCAAACTCATCAGGGCCAAGGTCCTCCTCCGTCACCGACTCATCCAGTCCAGGCACCTTTGCTTGGACAATACCCCACGCCACCCACATAGCATGGTTAGCACCGCGCCACAGCCGCGCCTCCTCCAGCAGTTCCTGCACGCGCTTCTCCTTCAGATCCTCGTTGGCTCGTTCGGCAGCTGTCCATCCGCCGGGTGGCACGCGGGCATCAAGCATGAAGTCGACAATCGAGCTGGAACTCGTGGCTGCAGGCCCAACCAGAGGCGTGCCAGGACCACTGGACGCGTTGCTGTCTGACGGAGTCAAGCGAGGTGTCGAATTGCTACCCGGCATTTGAGGTCTTGGACGGTGGTCGACGTAGGCTTTGATACAACGACGCTGTTCCTCAATCGTGGGATATCGCGTCTCGTTACACGCCCATGGAGCGGTTGCGTCATGGTAGTTGTACGTCCACTCACTGAAGTGGTTGGTGAATTCATAACCAGGTACGTTGGGTCCTGCGTACTCAAAGTCAATGACGATAAGCTGCTTATGCTTGTTTGCGGGCTGAAGCAGTGGTGACTTTTCGTCGTTGGGACGAATGCGCAGAATGTTACCGTATTGTGTCTGTGACTATGATCAGTAATTGTTGTCAGGTTTCAAGGTTATATCACCTACATCGCTATGAGCAAACACTAGTCGGTTCTTAATATCATCGGGCCCATTGTAGAAAGACTGGAGGTGTCGGCGATACTTTTCAACTGTTGCTTTGAATTGTGGCCATGGTGTACCGCAGACGTAGCCACCAGCTTTCCAGGCGTGGGCAACAGAGTCCCGTCGCCCTTGCTGTTCTGCTTGAGCCAGTTCGAGCTGTTTGTCAAGGAAACTGGCAACCCGTTCCACATTTTCCTGCCATTGATCCCAGTTCTTGAAGACACTTGGCCCGCCCTCTCTCTCATGGGGGAGCAGCTCAATCCCGTCGTGAAGCTCACGCATGCGCTTAGCAATTTGCTTCGAGATCTCAGGATCGCGAATGTCCGACGGTGTCAATGTGATAGAGTCAAAATACTGCTCAAAACGCCCGTTCTGAAACGTTCCCAGCAGCCTGGGGCCAATCTTCTTGCGGGCCAACCTCTGTAGGACCTGTAGCTCATT
The DNA here is from genome assembly GCA_013623525.1 of Fusarium dimerum. Lineage (NCBI taxonomy): Eukaryota > Fungi > Ascomycota > Sordariomycetes > Hypocreales > Nectriaceae > Fusarium > Fusarium dimerum. Next base: position 18,120 of record JABGLY010000121.1, read on the forward strand.
TTCTCTGTCGATGAGATGCTCAACCTGAGGGCCATACACACGGAGAAGGATCTTGGTTGGCTTTCGTTTACCCTCGATATCAGGCAGGTCTGTAGGCGGCGATACAACGTAGACTGCATTGGTAAGGGCACCACTCAAACGCTCAACCCAAATGCTCTTCCCAGCGTCGAGGGGTACACTCCTCCACCCTTTGAGTCTCAGGGTGTGCGTAATGCGAATAATTTCGTTCTTGAAAGTGATCCAGTTCTCGCGTTCTTTCTCGGCCTTGTCGTTGGCTGCCGAGGAGACATCTTCTGTGCTGCCAGTGCTGTAGCTCATGGTCTTGGAATTGTCAAGCCAAGCGTCGCAACTAGGTACGATAACATCACCATCGTTGTAGTCAGTATCGGAGGAAGCACCCCGCAATGATCTTTGCGAGGGGGTCTTGCGGGTACGAGGACGAGCAGCCTTGGGACTGAAGTGAGGGACCGAGGAAAGACCCATATGACTTATTGTATCCTCCAATATTCGTTGCAGCTTGTCAAAAGAAACCTCGCTTTCTTGCGAATCGATCGAGTCGGTGCGTGGGCGACCGTTCTGGAGCTTGTCTGCTGTCTGAGACGAGGCCTCCCCATTGCCCAGCTGCTCTGCATCCTTTTCCTTTGGGGGTGACTTGGACTTGCGCCGGCGGGAGTATTTAGCCTTCCTAGAAGATGCCTTCTTCTTTTCATGTTCCAACCAATCCCCAACCTGAGCAAGCAATTTCTCGCTATAATACTGGTGACGGTGGGTGTGGTGGGATGATTGACCGTGCTCTTCAGGGGCGCGAACTGAGGTAGAACTTTCGCTCACGGAGGATCGCGAAGAGCTGTTGGGAAGCTGAGATGGAGGGAGCTTGCCGCTGAGTCGTCTTCTGAGGCCAGCGGAGAATTGTTTTATGGGTTGGGATTCGTCTTCTAGGGTCTGAGTCTCGGATTCGGGCTCGGCGATCTGGACAGCTACGGGGTGTGAGCGGGTTTATTCAAGGATGTCCTAATAATTCTCTTGCGCTGCACAACCTGTTCGGTGCTGACAGCGTCGCCCTGTGGAGGACAGTGTTGAGAGTGTTGAAGAATGGGGTTAACATACCCTTTTGAGAAGCACCGGCGGGCGACTGTCGACTAACATCATCTTCTGTCTTAAGGGCAGATCGCAAGGGTTGCTGAGGCTGATCGCCGTCGATGCTGGTAGGGTTGACCGCATCCATTGCGGTAATAGGATTTAGGAATAATGTAGGTGATTGCTTCCCCACGAGGCATGTGTCGCTTTCGTAACGTTTATTTTACAAGTAAAGCGTTAGGATAAGAGAATCACGAGAATGACAGATAAACTGCGCAGAATTGTTGTGGGTGATTAAAAGAAGTGTGCAGGTTGCAGGTTGCAGGATGTAAAAGGCAGAGAGCCAAGATAAAAGAGGAATGAGTCTGTGATGCCCCTCGTTGGGAATGTGCAAGCAAGGGTCAAGTTCAAGTTCAAGGTCAAAGATGCAAGAACTAGGGGAGGGGAGTGCCGCTATCAATTAGGGGATCATCTCAGGGGGTGGGAAATCAAACTCAGACGGGGATTGAGGCGATGAATGAATGTTGTGTGTTGTGCTGTCAACTATTCGCCTCTTTTTAAGTGGCTCGTGATCTAATCTGACGTTATCTGTCTTTTTTTTTTCTTCTTTTTTGTTTTTCGTATCAAGCCGAAAAGAAAAGAGGCAGTAATTTACGTAGATGTTTGCACTGAATTGTAGAGAAGGGCAAAGAAGCAACGGAGGGGCACAAATCGACATAACCGAGGGAGTCTAGACTCTAGACTCGGGTGGCCCAGCGATAGATGGCTACCAGTTATTAGTGTACTTTGTATACGATATCGATATCAAATTGCATGTTAACTTAACAAAAGAACCACCACATGATTGATTGATTCATACAATGAATAAGTAGTACGTGGCCAAGTCTGCCCAGTCAAGTCAAGTCCCTGTCCTCAACCAACACCCCAAGATAATAAGCACAAAGACCGAGTCAGACAAATCTCATAATGCCACCAGAATCAAATCCCCCTCTTAGGCCTCGCTCAAACCCCTCGTCATTCCTCTTTCGCAGGGCCCCGAATCTGTCTCGTGCTTCCCCTTTTCCCCACCGCCCGCCCCCCTCAAAAATCACCAAAACAATCGAGGCTCAACCTCTCCCCCAAACCTACACGACAAAAAAGAACGATCACCCAATCCACCTCTCCACCCTTGTAAGTCTTTTTGTCACTCACTAACCCCAATCAAGTGTAGCCAACGGCTGTCGGCTCTGAGGCTGAGTTAGTGCCCTCATGCTTGTGACGTAGCGTTTCTCGGTGGCAGTTTTGGGTAGTCCATCACATGAGCTCAGTGGGGGGTGGAAGTTGGCGCTCCGGAAACAAGATAATTATCGTACACCGCTTTCGTGACTGACATATGATTTTGCTTGTTATCAAATGTTTGATATACGCTGACTTGACCTATTCAGATACCGAGACGTGGGGTATTATAAGGACCGTGAAATTTCACCACCAACACAAAGCGATCTAGACTTGCCCTCTATGTACTATCTACCATGTGCCGTATAAATCTAAGTACTAAATACCTTAGTGTAATCAAATATCTTCACCGTAGCCCCTAAATCCCAGCCTCGGAAGCCTCCTTCACACTAGGATACTCAACTCCAGCATTGCCGTTCTGCTTTGCCCCCACCACAGGCGGCACCTTGACCTGTCCGGACGTGTGAGATAGAGCCGACAGAACCCACTCCCTCGAAGCATCCATGCCCTCGTTTCTCAACGCCCAGACAACAGCGTCCACCACATCATCCACAATAGCTGCCGGCTTGTACTTTGGTTCCTTCTCTGTTGTCGTCTGTCTCCAGACACCCGTTCGCACTAGGATAGGAACCCACTCTGTTCCGTCCTCGGCGTGGAAGTCGTTGGCGCCGCGGATGTCACTCTCAGGGTTGTCACCGATCATGTAGACACGACGAAGGGGGTGACATTTGGATGTATCATGTGATGCGCTGAGACCGCGGTTGCAGGCCATATCATGGTAATACCTGAGTAGACGGTCATGAGCATACTTGTAAGTGTGGTAAAATGGCTTTCCCAGAGCATCGTAAGCGAGATCCTGGCCGTTGGTGGTGGTAGACCAGATGCCCTTAAGCGCCTCCATAAAAGCACCAGTTCCGAATCGGTTCACTGGGTAGTTGGTCTTCCAGAGAAGGTCCAGGTTGGAAATCCATAGTCCAGGCTGACCATCCTTCTGCCATCCATTGCCTGGCAGTGATGGATCACCATTCTTGGGTGAGACGGTACCGAGATAACCCTGGTGTGAGATCAAGAGGTCGTGAATGATCTGAACGTCAACCGACCAGTCACGGGGGTCGTTCCAAATAAAAATATGGTCGATCTTGAGAGCGTCAGCGGGAATGTTGTCGACGTTGTAAGGGTCAGCCAGCAGCGGAATCTTCTTCCCGTCAGGGAGAGGTCTCTGTTTCTGGTGCAAACCATCTTCAGGAAGTTCAAAAGGGAAAATATCCCTGCAAGCAGCCAGAATATCCCCAGGTGTAACAACACGTTTGAATCCGTAGCTGCAAACTATTAGTTCACCAGGTTCAGGCACACCAAGACATCGTTCACTCACTCTAGTGCAATCTGGCGAGCCTGCTCGGGATGAGAGCCTGTAATCAAGATAGTCCCATTATTCTTCACCTCTTCAGTCCACCCACTCATAGGTGTATGCGACAGAATCATTCTGCCGTGAATAACGTCTTCGTGCTTGGGGATCTGTAATCTCTCCTGGAGCGTTTCCGCCTTTTTGGCCTCGGGCACACAACCTCCATTTGTCAGAAAGACATAGCGAATACCGTTACTTCTAATCATCTGGATCACCTTCTCAGCTCCTTCAACGCGATTACGTCCCTGGTACAAGACGCCATCGATACTAGAAACAGGCATTAGCTATGTGCTTGTATATATAGCGTCATCACTAGAACTCACTCGAAAGCAAAAGCGATCTCAGAAAAGAGCTTCCGCGATGCATCATTTGGTTCGATGAGGGCATTCGGGTTGACTCCCAACGATCCCTTGGGCTGAGAAGCGAGTGTTCTCGAGACGCAGAAATTCCGTCTGTGCTGTACAAGGTAGCTGTTGGTAGCTCTCACACCGCGTCCAGCCATGGGTGCTGCAAGCCGAGGCTGCATGAAGCAGCGACGCGCTGCGATTCGACATTGGTCGACCACCCCAGAGCGCCGCATCCTTTCAAATGAAAATAAAGTATATGTGATCTTTTGCAATGTTGGAGGGGAGTACGTTTCTCGGATATGTAAGTAGTAAGGGTGTATTGTAGGTAGTTTATGTTGTATTTAACAAGTTATAGGCACAATCGTTAGAGTCATAGTGGCCGATAACAGCTATCATCGGCAAAATCCGCCAATATCCGGGACGTATCAAAGAACGTGTCGATCAAGCACAAACTTCTAGAGACATGACAGTGACCATTCACATTTCTATGTTAAAATACCGATTTAATTAAAATGGACAATTTCCTGTCACGTCTATTCCAATGTACATTGATTGAGTAGTTGCTACCTTTACTTTTTCGTCTATCGATGACTTCATAATACAGTACTTATACAGGATGGCCCTTAAATCAGACCCTAATACACCTGATCATATCTGAATGCTACATTTCCTTCACCTCAAGATTCTTTTACACGCCTTTCTCATTTCTTCGCCCAATCTTTCATGTGATCCAGGATAATCTGGGCAGCTTGGTCCGGTGAGTGCTGTCGGCCCAGTGCTTCCACAAAGTCACCTTCGGGGTCCATCAGGTAGAAGTAGATGCTGTGATCAACAAGGTAGTCTTGTCCAGGCTTGACATTTTGGGGGGTGCTAAAGTATACTCGGTACTTCTTGCACAGGTCCTTAATCTGATCGTACGTGCCGGTCAAGCCAATAAACTTGGGATGAAACTCGGAGAGGTACTCTTTCAAGGCCTTGGGATCATCACGGGCAGGATCGCAGGTAATGAAGATGGGTAGAAGAGCATCGGGAGCCTTCTGCTCAACAAGATCGAGCATGCGCGCCATCTTGTCAAGTTCTTCGGGGCAGATATCGGGACAGCGGGTAAATCCAAAGTAGACCTATTGGTTGTTATTGAACAATTTCAAAATATCAGCGATAACCATTGTCGTCATAGTTCACATACCAAAGAGTATTTGCCTTTCATCATCTGATCAGTGAACGGCTTGCCATTCTGGTCAACCAACTCGAAAGGTCCTCCGACCTTGGGTCTACCGACACCCTTTGCCGCCTCCGCTATTCTCTTTCGCTGCATACGTTCCTTCTCGAATTCGAAATACCATACTAGGCCAGCGCAAGTTCCAACAAAGAGGATGCCAGCCTTCCAAGAAAATGGCTAACAACTGTTAGTTTCAATCCCATGATATACCAACAAAGCTTTAGGATGCTCTCCATACCCCATGACTATGACGGCTCTTGGCCTCCTCGACCGTCTTGTACTTGGTTCGGCGCTGAGTAATGGGCTGTCTTGACTGGACCGGAGCTCGTGGGAGGGTCGGTCGAAGGTTCTTGGGTTGAAAGGTGCTGCCAGAGAACCATCGCTGGCATTGGCGGGTCGAAAGGGAGGATAATGTGCCTCTAAGGGCGCTCGAGGAAGCGATCGGTCTAGACATCATGAATGAGATTCCAGTGGATGAATTGGCATGCGCCTGAAAAGATGGAATCAACTGATGCGAATTGTTAAAACAAACGATATGATCATAGGAAGCTCCAAAATTACCAGTCCGAGCTTTTACCGGGGTTCCATACATTTGGTAGTCGCATCTATGATTAGTCATACCCGCTCCTAATTCACTGTTCATTCATCTCACCGTGAGACCCGTTCCCAATGATTTTGTGTACATGACAATATAGTTTCTGATTCATCGACAAACAGACATTTTTCAGATTTTCAAGGTGAATTTCACATATAAAAACGAATTTGATATTTTATGCGTTTACAAAAAGAGAACACACAAGTGTTGAGTCAAAGCAGCTATTAAGCTGTTTGACACAACGATGGAACAATCAACCTTCACAACAGGGGCAGAACAGCCACATTTTGGCCCTATCGAAGGCGATTTTAAGCCTGACTCAATGTTCAAGGTCACAAACCAGTCATTCTCAGATTCCGGTCAAGATGATTCATCCTCACGCACCTCACCTCTTCCTTCACAACACCCAGCCGAGACCACCACAATGCCAGCTCATAAAAAGAAAGGTATTGCCTCAACAATAAAGAAAGCACCAAAGCGACCAAAAAACAGCATTCCAAAATCGGTCAAGAGGGCCCGAGCCTCGCCATCATATGAAGGCCCCCACGCGTCGACTTCTGATGGAGAAGGAAATGGGGAACATACACTCGATGAATCAGATAATGGACCATACTGCCTATGTCGTGGCGCTGATGACCATCGATGGATGATTTGCTGCGAGACTTGCGAGGATTGGTTCCATGGAGAATGTATCAACCTGAGCAAGGAGATTGGCGAATCACTTATTGAGAAATTTGTCTGTCCAAACTGCACAAACGACACTCTCAAAACACTCTACAAGAAGACGTGCGCTTTAGGGGGATGTAAGAGGTCTTCGCGTCTGTCAAAAGGTGAAGAGAGTGTGTTTTGCTCAGATGAGCACACCTATATGTGGTGGGAAAGGATGTTGGCCAAAATACCCAAGGCGAGGGGCAAGAGTGGCTACAATGATCAGTTGACCCAGGAGGAGATTATGGCGTTGTTGAATAGCGGTTTGGGTGGTGTGGATGAGGATGGTCTTTGGAAGCTTGTCAACACCCCCTTTTCGGACCAATCTGACAAATGCAAAGATGAGGACGAAGCTGGTAGGTTTCCGCTCAGACAGCCTCAGGTAAACGATTTACTCATGTTTGGTATAGATAAAAACGACGAGTTTCTATCAGAGGAAGAAAAGGAGTTCCTAGCGAATGCAGCGGCGGCGCGCTTACATCTGGCCGAGGAGACTTTGCTATGCCACAAGATGCTCACACTCCTGGATCTCGCCAACAGCCGTCGGCAGCAGGCCCTCGTCTCAAATAATGCCAAAGATGCCATCTGCGGCTACGATCAGCGCCTCGACACTATTAGCGCTCGAGATGCATTCGCCGCGTTCCTCAAATCAGCGGACGGGGAAGCTATCTTCCAAGCAGGCGAACTACGGGACCCATTGGGTGAAGACGACAAAACAAGGGGCATGTGTGAGAGGAAACGATGCAAGCTGCATCCAGAGTGGTTCAAGATGTTGAGTTTGGGGGTTAAATACCAGATCAGAGAGATGGCTGCACAGGCAGATGAGATTGGCGAGGAGGAGAAACTTGTGCGGGCGGCAGCGAAAGAACGGTGGAAGAGAAAGAAATCAGAGAAGAACTGGGTTGAGGTTCTTGACGGGTGATAGTCAGGGTTGTGCTTGGAGCTGTAGTCTCGAGCATTCCTTGCGATTATATATGACCAGCTAAAAGCGGGTAGGAGCTCTTTGTTATATAACATAGGAACAGCAAAGCATATGAGGATTGGGCGTTCTATTCTTTCTCGAATGCCATTAATGAAGTAGCCATGAATGGAAATATCATGGCAAGTATGCAAATTAATTTGTCCTAACTCTCATTTCTGGTCAACACCCTTGATCATGAACACAGACGTGAAAATCTCTGAGACAATACTGCAGAAAGACAAGGATTATAATAGGTCAAGTGGAAAGGAGTTCTTGTGGTACGGTATATCGCTATTCCGTATGACTATAGACTCAAGCTAAAAATTCAGCTGACGGTAATATCGGCTCAGGTCTCACAAACAGTCGTCTTTCGTATTGGGTATGCATGGATCAATTGTACTTGTACTAGTCCAGTAAGTTGTCAGTTACCCACCGAATGAGAAAAGCAAAGGGTTGGTAAATCAGAGTAAAATTTCAGTGATCATCAGGGGCTGGTAACAAGGTCAGTTTGAAGATGTTGAGTTGGTGAGCATGTTGCACAGTCTCGGACACTATTTTTCAAGCACCAGTATAGCAATGCAGTTCTTCTCTTGAGCATCATATTTGACGGCATGTTGGAACCAATCTAGGACAGCCAAGCAGACAATGAATTCTCGATCGTAACCACAAGCAACAAGGAATTAGCCCTACAAGGATAAAGACGGATGCGGCCGTTGAGCCTACAGTAGCACGGCCCCCATCCAAGGTAATCTGCAGGGATCAAGATCCATCCCCATTCATTCATTAATCTTCCCTTGTGGCGGTCTCAAGTTTCTGTCTGACCTGATGTTCTTGTGAGTTCTAGACTAATTAGCAGACAGAAAACTTGTGGAATTCAGTTATTTGACTGGTGCTTCCATTGTCCAACCTGCATGTCAAGTTTACTGAACATGTCCGTCACATACAAACCATTGTCTCGTTACTTACCGTGGGCAAATCATCTCCCTTGACTTCAGGGTCACTTCATAACCCTGTCCGTTCCGGTTCGCTCTCATGCTCTAAGCCTCTTTCATGGGTCTTTCCTGTCCATCTCCGACGGTTCACCACTCAGGAATAGACAAGCTTCGCAGGGGACCATGATCCTACGTGAGATACCATGGCATGGACCTTAACATTGGACGAAAAACTCAGTTAGAACATGCAGTCTAGCAGGGGAGTGGATGAAAATAGCCAGGGGATTGGTAACATAGCTTGATGGGGAACTTTGACGCTTGATTCTTCGTCGAGGGGTTCTGAGACTGGATGATCTTTTCCCTTCGTGCATCTTTGACAAATCAGCAAGCCGATGCCTTGTTTCTGTCATTTCTAGTCTTGATTTTGGTCTTTGGTGTTGAGGTGCATCATCTCGAGACGCGTCGACGCTGGTGTATCAAGTATAGACAAGAAGCATCCGGACCGCACTCCCTGACAGAAATCTCAGAGATAGCAGCGCGACTCAAATAGAGAAGTCGATCAGGGAAATATCCATCGGTCCATCGCCATGTCTTCCATCATCGGACCGTTCCCGACAACATACAAACCCAAGTCTGCCTGCGACGCCATCTCAAGTCGAAGTATCGTCGGCATAGATTTTCCAGGAACGTGTCTTCCCAGCCAGTTCAAGACCGATTCGACCGTCTTCTACTCTCCTGGCACAGCCTGTCCCACAGGCTATACGGCAATAGACCGCTGCACACAGTCTGAGGATGGCGAGGACAAGTTCACCGTGACATGCTGTCCGCAGCGTATGGGCATCGATATGTGGTGTGTTGAAGATCCAATGACTCTGCAGGGACCTTGGGAGAATATGTTTTGCACATGGAGTGCGGGAACAAAGCAGACGGTGTTGCTGGTAACATCTGAAATCAGTGGGACGCCGGTCACAGCAGGTGTGACCATGTCTGGCGGTGATGGCATCAACGCATACGGTATCAGGATGATATACGAAAAGAGCGACTTGATCACCACGACATCTACAACCGAAGCCAGCACAGAGGCCACCGCTGATGCGACATCGGCGGCTGCAAGCTCAATCGCGACAGCGACGACAACAAACGAATCAACATCAGCCCAGACCTCAGAGGCATCGAGTGATTCCAGTTCCAAAGGAACCTCAGGCGGTGTCATCGCAGCTGCAGTGATCGTCCCCCTCGTCGCCATCGCAGCCCTTGTTGGCGCATGGTTCTGGTGGCGCCGACGCAAGCAACGTCACACTGCGATACCTCAACTCGACGACACCAGTCCCAAAGAACTCCCTTCCAACGCTGCGACGTCTCACGGTGACAACAAATCTTCCCAGTATGGATACTATGCGCCTCCGCAGGAACTACCAGCCATGACTACTGTATCAGAACTGCCTGGCGATGGCCCACTGCAGCCGGCGCCATCAGTGTCTTCGCCAGGAGTTAGCTCGGTTGGACATAATCCAGACATGGCATCTCCGTCTGAGAGTGATGCTGGAATCACCAGGAGAAGTGCAGTGTCGCCTGTTGGAGAGAATGGAGCGTCGCGGTCATGATAATGATGGAGGGAGGAAGGTGGAGGGAGAAGGTATCAAAGCTGGATTTGTCTTCAGAAACTCGGAGAATTGGGAATGGTCACCTTTTGACAATAAAACAGGCCGAAGTTGGGTTCTATTAGCGTTCTGTTATCTCTTTATTCTATTATGTTTTAAAGCTTTATTTATTCTATACGTATTTGTATTTCGACCTGTTCTCTTTTCTACCATTAGGCCTAGTAGTTCAAGCGACTCAATCATCAATTTCAGCTACATGGACTGCTGAGTTCCATCGTGCTCGAGAACGCATTATCTCTCGATGTTATAGGGTTGATTAACTCATAAAATACGAATGAAACTAAATATTCGTTTATCTAGACCCGCAAGTTGACGTGTTATTCGGACATGGAGCGTTACAATTTCCAGCTTATCAATTCCAGGTACTCCTAACAAAAGTGTCCCGCATTATGTCACCGCCACCCCGCCCTCAGAAAAAAAAATTCCCTACCTAAACCATAGCGCAAAGAAAATAGTCGACAGCTGCTTATCAAGCAAGCTTCACTGACACACCACGAAGTATTGACTCTTCAGCTACTGTAGTCTTTTAATACTTCCTCTCCTCTGTTCATCTTAAGCCTGTCTACTTTCCTTTCATTGCAGCCTTTTAAACCCTTTTCAACGACAAACCAACCAGAGATACCCCGCCATCATGTCGTCTTCTAACCCCCGCGACCCCCGCGATCCTCCTCAAGACAATGAGGAAGACGACCTGGATGTCCTCGCCGCTGACGATGCCGCCGAAGAGATTATCGAGGGCGATGATCTCGCCATGGATTCGGATAACGACGATAACGAAGAACTTCTTCTCCAGAACGATTCCATCGCATACTTCGACCTCCCCCAAGATTCCCTCTTCGCTATTGCGCAACACCCCGTTCACCCTTCGTTGATTGCTGTCGGTGGTTCAGCAGGACAAGAGGATGATGCTCCTGGTGCCGGATGGGTCTTTGACACTTCTGCCGCTCAGTCGCGACCTGTTCTTCCCGCGAGCTACTCGAGTGACCCTTCTGCTGGTCAACCTCAGAGCACCCAGCTCGGCTCCCTATTCAGTCTCGATGGCCATACCGACTCGATCAATGCTCTAGCCTGGACCCTTCCTCAGGGAGAGGTCCTTGTCAGTGGTGGTCTCGATGGAAGACTACGTGCTTGGAAGGCTACGACTACACCCGGCTCACCCCTCAAGATGGACTTCCTTGGCGAGGCGCAGGAGGTTCCTGAAGTTAACTGGATTCTGCCCTGCCCCTCACCCAACAACCCCAACACCATCGCTCTGGGTGCTTCAGATGGCTCTGTCTGGGTCTATACTATCGATCCCTCAGATGCCGGTAATCCTCTCCAGATCGTCCAGTCTTACTTCCTCCACACGGGAGCTTGTACCGCTGGTGCATGGACTTCTGACGGCCAACTGCTTGCTACCATTTCAGAGGACGGCAGCTTGTATGTTTGGGATGTTTGGGGTGAAGCCGCTGCCAAGGGTCTTGTTGGCGACAATGGCATGACAGCTCTGTCGTTGACTGCGGAGGATCAGCGATTCGAGGTCGAGGGTGGACTTTACTCTATTGCTGTTGACCCCAAGGGCGCTTTTGTTGCTGTTGGAGGTGCTACCGGTGCTATCAAGGTTGTCTCACTTCCTCGACTTGGCGCTGCTCAACCTCAGGGTCGTCGTGGTGCTGGTGGCAAAGCTCCCGCCGAGTCAGGCTCTGGTGGCCAGATCCTGGCCTCTCTTCAGGGCCAGTCTGACAGCATCGAGTCACTTGCTATCGTCACTGCATCCGTCTCACCGCCTACTACTCTTCTCGCTGCTGGATCTGTCGATGGATCCATCGTTGTCTACGATGCTACCCGCCGATTCGCCGTTCGTCGTCACATCGCCGGTGCCCACGAGGATCACTCTGTCGTTAAGCTCGAGTTTGTCAAGAACTCATGGCTTCTTACCAGCTGTGGTATGGACGGTATCCTTCGCCGTTGGGATCTTCGGGGCGCTGGTTCCACAAATCCTAACGCTGCTGCCACAGCTGCTGAGGCTGGTTTAGTCAAGGAGTGGAAGGGCCACCGTGGTGGTGGTGAAGGTGGTGGTATTCTAGGCTTCGTCCAGGGTGAGACCGGTGAGAGGTTGGTCACGGCCGGCGACGATGGCGTAGCTTTGGTATTTGAAGTTTGATCTATGAAGAAAGGAGCAATAAAAATAGGAAAAATGGTGAATTGACAAGCATAGAGAACATATTGAACGGTTTACAATGAAGCATGAATAGAATTAGGAGTCAAAAGCTCTCTGGCTTGAAAGCGTTTGTCCTCACACGTCTCACTTGTAGTTGATTTGCTAACTTTAGCCACGTCCGTAAATTGATATACTATACCGTTGACATCGATAGGTTTGAGCAGTATCCCATAAGTCTGAACCTGTTCATCCCATCATGCCTTCAGGTACTAACAAGCGACATGAAGATCTTATCGATAAGCCTCCGGACAACTCGGCCCGAGTCTATGGTCAACCAACCCTGGTCCGTGCGCCTCCAGCAGCTGAGCACTGCGCCGCCTATTCTGAATTTTTTGGACGACGTAGTGAAATCGCGATAGCATCATAGTTACCATTCTGAATACTTACTCCAGACATCTGCATCCAATTCCTTTTCTACAAACTCCCCCTTCAAGCTTAGTCAATCACAATGTTCGGTGGATGTATGTTTCTGCTCGATTTCGCTTGATACAAGACATTTGATACTGACTATCTCTAGTTGCCCCCCCTCAGCAGTCTAAGGAGGAGATTCGTGCCCTTGAGGCCGAGTCTGCCTTCACTGTTCAGGCTGCTCTCACGACCGCTGTTATTCTGTACCTCTGTATGTCAGCATACTATCAGCACGTTTGTCCTAATCGCTAACATTAGTGACACAGCTCCTTTCGCCATCGACCTCGCCGGCAAGGTCTTCTAAACTCTCTCCTCGACAAAATATTCCTCGGCGATTAACCACGGCGATTCATTATGACGTGCTCTAGCGAGCAATGGACGCCTACTGTACGATGTAGAAGGTTTTCGGGTAGATGGTGCGGATAGGGTGCAACAGGGCTGTATCATACAAAAGACGTGAGATATGGGAAATCACGCATCTTGTACGGGTCCATATGTACTATAAGATGGACGAGAGCGCGGTTCTGCGCGGCAATGTATCAAAATAATCGAAGAACCAAACACCAATGACTTTACTTCCTTTGCTACAACAGGAACCCCTTGCCGTGTGACGCCTGGGACAGACGGCGATGTCTACCAGTCCCAACTCCTTTTCTAATGACAAGATACATACGAATGCATTACATAACCTCCCAGACGCTCTCCTATTAACCCCAGTCTAACCGATATGCGAGCTCTGGTGATGACTGTGGCAGAATTCACCTAGAGTGGGTGTCTCTGCTCTTCTCCCACTCAGCGTAATCTGCTGACAGGGCCTCAAGTTCCTTCTTCATGTGCTGGATCTGCTTCTCGTAGTCCTCCAACACCTAATTTTGTATTAGCACAGCACGATATCATCTTAAAACGGTGAAACTTACCCGCTTAGCCTTGGCTTCCCTCTCTGGGTCGATACCCTCTCCTTCAGGGCCAGTAGGCTTGTCCAATTCCTTGCTGAGTTGATCGGCATATCCTCGCAAGACAATAAGTCTGCTCCATAGCTCCTCCTCTCGTGCGCCAACAGCAGGATCCTGAACTTCGCGCTCCAGAGTCTGCAAGCGATTGCTAAGATCATCCTCATCCCCGCTAAGGGCATAACCTCTGTTCCGCAAGACCTGAATGCGCGCCGCAAGTGCCAGACATCTCTCGCTAATGGTGGTTTGTCGTCTTCGTGCAGCAACAGCTCGTACCTCTGTCTCGAGCTCATGTCGCTGAAGAATAGCGTCGAGACTGCCGTTGATCTGGTGTAGACGGATGTTGAAATCGGCAACGGCTCGCTTTTGGGTCTTGAGACGGTCGGCGACGCCAGCGAAACCAGAGCAGAGGACCGGCATGAAGCCAGGGGCGGGCTTGTTCTGAAGAGCCTCTTCCCATTCGCGAGGATCTTCGTGAGGCTGTGGCTTGTAGAAAGGAACGTTGCTCTCGTCGACCTTATTGTAGAAGTAATATTTAAAGACACAGTTGGGGTTTGCGGGATCCCATTTCTCTGTTACGAGCTTCATCTGCTCAAGGATAGGTTTTTGATCTAGTAAACTGGGTAAGCTTGAATTAACATATCTCAGATTCCGGTGGACATACGAGGGGTCTCCTTTCCAGGCTGCCATAACGAGTTTGAGAGCTGTGCTTGAGATTGAGAAAGAGCAGGCATTATTTGCTGAGGCTGTTGTTGTTGTTGCTGCTGCTGCTGGGGTTGCTGCTGGGGTTGCTGGAAGAGGGAACCGCCCAAGGCATTCGTCTGTTGTTGGTTTCCCAAGAGAGACTGGCCAAAGAACGAATTCTGAGCTGGCTGCTGAGTTTGTGCGGGCTGAGACTGCCCAAAGAGGGAGGGTTTTGCCTGGCCGAATAGCGACATGGTGTTGATGATGGTGACGACGATGTAGGAAATGCGAATTTGCTAGCTAGCGAGGTGAGCTTGAATAGGGATTATTGATCGGGGTCAACAGGACGGGGAGAGATTGCAATCGAAAATAGAAAAATAAAAACTGCGTTCAAGTATCACTACTGCAGCTAATGCGCGAAGTGAAATCTCCTTGTCAATCTATTGACCTCGCAAGGCTGAAGGAAAGCAAAGCGTTGATGCGCTTTGTTTGTTTGATGCCTCAGAATTATTTGGAGCTAGCGACGCGAAAACATAGCACAGCTCACTTTTGGCTTTGGCTTCCACTGCTTGGGGCTGGTCCGTTACAGGCTGGTTGGCAGCCTTGCTCCACATTACGTGTCTGAACCAATCACGAATGATCAATTCCAACATCACCTCTCAAATCCTAGCCGAGCGACAACACTCATTCCCATTCCCGCCTTTCGATCTATTTGCAAGCTCGACAACAAGCAGCGCAAACCACCGACAACATGTCTGCTCGAAGGCCCCAGTATGTCTCCTCACCGAATTTCTGTCTAGATATCCTCTCGGCGCAGCTATCGACCTCAATTGGCATTCCCGGGATGCAAGGAACATTGGCTAATCCATCGCTTCACCAGATTCAATCAGTCGGTGCTCATCGACACCACCCCTCTGCCTGACGACATCCCCGCCGTCAAGGAGGTCGGTGCCAGTTCTGCGCCTCTTCTTTCGGCTTCTTTCTTCATCGGCGCTCGATGCCGCGACTACAACGATGATTACATGCAGTGCAAGAACGAGAACCCCGGCAAAGGAGAGGCCGAGTGCTTGAAGGAGGGACGACGAGTGACCCGATGTGCTTCCAGCGTGTATGTTTCCTACGGTTCTACAGAAACTTGGGCCTCTTGAATGATTTGTGTTGTGTTGGGATGAGGCTGGACGGGCTGAGTGAGATTTACTAACAAGTCAAACAGCATCCAGGATATCAACACCCACTGCCTCGCCGAATTCCGCAAGCACTGGGAGTGCCTTGACAACCGAAACCACCAACTTTGGCAGTGCCGTCCCGCCGAGTGGAAACTCAACAAGTGTGTCTACGAAAACCTGGTATGCGAGATTATCCCGAACCACTGAACACCCGACCCTGACATCTTTGCTATAGAAACTCGAGAAGAAGATTCCTGACCAGCCCACCAATGTTACCCCCGTTGAGTTGCGACCAAAGCAGATCTTTGCTGATGTGCGTATCGGACCTGGTGATGGCAAGCCTTTCATCCCTGGACAGGATGAGGCCAAGCAATAAAGGAGATTGAAATATGGGGGATCAGGATCGATCATGTACATTTGCCGATGAATCAAAGAGACAATTTCTTTATCACTTGGGTCAAAGACTGTCTGCTGGGCAATATCGGGGTTTGCCTGCTCATTACTCATTCATTTTACGATTTATCAATAGCTGTGGTTCGCATCTGAGCCCAGCTATCTCGGTGGAAATATGCTGTTTTGTCGTGGACTGAACAATCAGGTTTTAGATTCGTGGTACTGAGAGAACTTATTGGCAGAGCTCTGCTGCTCCAGTTGAAGCAGTTCCTTTTCACCCCAGATTCAAGACTGCGAGAGTGGTGAACACCAGCGAGGCATGGCTCATGTAAGAGCGATTCAAGTATCGCTCGCCCACAGCTTTCAAGCTTGCAAAACTTAATGATCGAGCAACAGCAGTTTGCTTGTAGTTTGTTTGGGTGTCTTGTGTAGGTCGTACAGAGAGAGCTGACGGATCTGGCACTACCCTTTGTTTGAGAACAGGGGCCACAAAGCGTTTCGAGGTCTTCGTCGCCGTCTTATAAGCGTTACTTTCACACGCATCTCTTCAGATATAAACCTGAGAGCTGGCTCGTATCATGCTGGTACTCGGAATATGAGAATCAGAAATGTCAATTCGTCAAGCTAACGGTTGGGACTGAGCATGGATTTGTGAAATGGTGTGGCTTCGTACGTCTCAGCAGGACAACTGGTTCACGAGGATACATTCGCTGTTCAACAAAGAGCACCTTGTTCGAATACTTGGCATAGTATCATATCAAGCATTCACTAACGTTCTTCTACTAAACAATTGGGCCTGTTCAGGTAACACAATCAACACTCTCTCCTACATGAACCTCAGTTGGGCCACAACATTGCTTAGCCTTTACCCCTTCTTCCTACCAACATGCACATAGGACACTGCACCTAACCGCCTTACACGTTACTCAGGCGGTGGGTGATATTCTTCTGTTAAGTGATCCGGTGTTGTTGGTTTCAAGTACGGGTACGGACATCGGCGCACATGGAAGAGGGGAACTCCCAAGAAAACTGAGCTGCAGTGTGAGAGAACTTGTATGATGTTGGGCAGATGTCTGAGCTGAAACGTAGTAAGCGAAGAGGGCTTGAGAGGTGAGGCCATCATATGTGTCTTGGGTCGAGACAGCGATGGCCGTAGGAGCAAGGCTGGTTTTTCTATCAGTTTTTTCTTCTTCTTCTTCTTCTTCTTCTTTTTTTCAGATGCTTGGTATGTTCATCAGGTGATAATAGTATTTAATCTTAGCCTGGGATGGAGACGTCGTGGCCGCGCTTCTGCGCTTAATGAAACGACCACTTGGCATGGCCTGGTATGAGGCCTGGGTTGGCGTTTGGAAGTGGTTGGCTCAGAGGCCGTTGGGGACGGCGCAGAGACCTTGCCGTTGCGCTAGGACACCATGTAGAGAGGAATAGAGAAGAAATGAGCTGGAATAAAGCTGGGGGCATGGTAAGGAGATTTGGAAAATATGGTTCCGGGTAAGTTGTCCGCCATTTGGTTACTGGGGGTTTATTGAAAGTTCTTGAAGATTTTGATCATGACCAGGACCCATGGCAGCCATTAAAATGATGGGCGTTGACTTTTTCTATGATTTACGAAGCTGCCTTGCCTAACTGGTCTTTATGGAGTAATGGCTATCATGTCATATTCGCAATCCTCATCTTCTCTCATCTCTGTTAAATACGAGATATCACTTGATTGGATCGACATCAGTTTCAGATAGATGATGTCAATCAAATGCCCCTGGGAAAATCTATACATGATAACAAATGCCGGGTCTAGCCAGCTCCTGGAAGGCGTGTTTTTGCTTTGGTAATTTCAAGTAAGGAAAAGTCGGATATTAAACATGCGAGATTTTTGCCTGCATTGTCTGATGTTGACTCCGATTGTATTTATCTGATGTGCGTGGTCAAGCAGGGAAAAGGGGATGTGGAGACTTTGACATGGACATGGGTTCAACTTGAGCAAGAAAGAGAAGATCCCAAGGCTCGAACCTGTTAATTTTCAGCTTCTCGGACCTGGTCAGAGACGTTTGGCGAGTGGCAAGGTGAGTGATGAGGGGAATATGGTGATGAAAGAATGTGATGAGAGAATATTGAATAAAACCCACTTGTCAAGCTCATAGTCTATTGATGTTATGCATAGGTAGTGCTGTGACAGGACTTGAAAAGGTTTGGTGTACAACTACGGTTGACTAGTTCAGCTATGTCATACTAGAATAAATTATCATACTAAAAGTGAAGAAATGCGGGTTATCTGTGCTAAGATACAAATTGTATTCCAGCCGGGTTCGCATGCTCAGAGACGTCAGTTCATAACTGACTTATTATATGAACCATATATCCCAATTCTTACATGATGTGCACAATACCATACCTGCGGCAATTCTCCCTTTTTTTACTCGAGCAATGTTTCTAAAAATGTACATCAGACAATTTTCTTCAGACAGATGAAATGTTAAATTCCTTCCAGAGAAACTCCACTGGAAGAGGCGAAGCCGGTTGAGGAATGCTGGCGTCGTCTCAGTTCCTGTATAAACAAAAATGGGGAAATGAGGCAACCCCGGAAACTGTAAAATGGCAAATCTTTTCGTCACCGCCGAAAGATACCGGGTGAGAGGTAAGTTCGGGAAGCCCAACTGTCCGGACCTTGGGAGGAAAGGCTTGATTCTGGTGATGGGACATGAGATGGAGGGGGCGTGGAATGCTGAACAGTGGAAGAGAAACGAAGCGAGAGGACAACAAGAGGCAAAAAGAAACAAGTGATGGATTACGGGAACAGGTATATGCGCTTGGATGGGGGGACAAAGGATCGAAGGCATGGTCTGCGTCTGCGTCTTTTTCTCGTATTGTTCTGGAGATCAAGTACAGCTGAGACAGATAAGCTGCAGCATGTAAGGAGAATGCTCTATTGGTCTTTGCTCAAAGGCAGAGCGCAATAGCATGATCTTTACATGAATGAACCATAGTTTTACACTTCGAAAAGATGAAATAAGCGACATGATACTACATACTCGGTAATTAGGTCGTCGTCGAAACAAGCCTGTCGGTCAATAATCTTCACCAGGCTGACATCTCTCGACAATCGATTCACTTCGCTTCAACGATTATTACCGAAGCATTCCATTCCAGCAAATCACCGTCCCCGGACAGTAGACCCTTGAGATGAAGAGCCAAGCTGCAAAAAGACGCGTGTGCTCCCCATGGCTCTAGACCAAGAGGATATGAACAACGGAGCAGCCGCCCATATTAGGTCGGTTTCAGACAAAGTGCCGGAGAAGCACGTACCCTCCAAGACCGTCCCCGGGGAGGGGATACAACAGCCAAGATCTACACTAATTCCTCCTTCCTTGGAAGAAGAGGGAAGGTTTTCAAGGGCCTGTGCTCTCGAATCCTCCTCAAGCTTGTTTGATGGGGAAACCTGGCGGAGCTTGGAGATGATTTGAGGGCAGACTAACTTGTTACAATCATGCACTACCATGGAATCAGAAGAAAAAAACACTAGGTGCGATCAGGACGTTGAATCAACTGCTTTGGGGGATTTACTATTGTGATAGCAATCTCTTGGCTTGAACCTCGACGCCGCAAACGGCAAGCGGGTGAAAAGAATAAAGTCAATAGACTATCGGCACCTCGGGGCCTAGACGCCTCCGGCAATTGAGTTTGGATATCACTATGCCTGTATAAGAGTTGTACACGTATGCAAAGTGAAGAGTCAAGATGTTAAGAGGTTGAAAGATTGGTTGACAGATTAAATATGGCTTGACAGGTTGAAGATGGCTTGACAAGTTGAGTTGCGATGTGTAAGTAGGCTTGATGAACACGCAAGCACACCGGATAATTGGGATTCTGGATGAAGCTAAAAGTTGGGATGGCGATGAAGTAACTAATGAATCATGATGGTTTCTGATACACGAAGTATATTTGACATGAGACTGCGAGTTAAGAGCGCTGGGTGGTGAAGAATTGCCGGGAATTAACTATATGAGACGAGATACTTGGTAACCCAGCCACATGAAGATAGGACACTAACCAGATATGTCATGTATAAGTGACTGTATTCACAAACATGCGATGGTCCGATCAAACTAACGGGGAATTATTGCTTGTTTGAATAAGCATAAACGAAGGCATACGTAATTATTCTTGACGTCAAGCTACATTGTGGTTGTAAACTATTCAGTCAAGGTCGTTGAAGCGAGGAAATGCTATCGCCATGACATGACAAACACAAGCCTCTTCCGATGCTGTGAAGGCTGTAGGGTATGGAATCTCAATAATGGATGGATGGGCAGTTTTGACACTGGTCCGAGGGAATGAAATAATGATTGATTGAATAAATGAGCGAATGACATCTGGATACCACTAGCACGGCACCATTTCGCTTGGATCACTCCAAACAACGCATTGGGCTTTTCTCTTCCAATCCAGTATCCTGTCTCGTGTCATGGGGCTTCTATACCTTATGCATTGACTGTCTGTGTTGTCACTGTAACATTTCCAAGGACGATCCAGCTTGTGTGATTTGCAGGGATGGAATTGGCCCGTGCGTCTGCCGAGGACCGATTTACAAGGGTCGGGACTCCTCTGATGCTTGCTAGTGAGGTCCTGCTGCCATCACAAATGGTTTCATATAGAATTACAGAGTTATAATGGAAAGGATCCCTTGGAAAGTGCAATATCAAAGCAATTTGATATAAATGAAGAAGAAGAAAAGTCAAATTGATGAATGAGTGGGCAGATGACTAGACACATCCAGGGGATTCTACGCATTATACGAGATTGTCAAGCTTTTCTACTCAAGGGGCAGATACAACACACCCTGCGGTTCTCTTCCCTTTAGTTGAAGGTACAGTACAGTACAGCACACTCACTGGGCTGTCCCATTAAGCGCATGGTGCCTTGCATCAGGATCTCCCCAAGCCTGACCTTACCCCTGGCGGGGCGCTCGACTAGTGACACTCCCTGGGGTTTCAGATATAAGCAGCATGAGCTTGACCGTGATTTGCGAATGCGTCACATTTTGCCTACCTATGAAGAGGGTAAAAAAGAAAGGCAGTTTGTTTTGTGTATTGATTCCTCTGGACAAGTGTTCTTGGGTAACGTTTCAAAAACTCCCCGGCCAAGTTGATGGTATTTGGTTGATACTATGGAGCATCTTGGAATTGTGGTTGGATTGCTGATTTTCGCGGATACTACATGGCATAACCACTTGCTGGGAACTTTGCAGGGTCTGGTATGAGGGTCAGTGACTGCAAGGACCTGCGAAAATCAGACCCAAGCTTGGATCGTGCCAATTGTATTGGACGGGGCTTGGCACAACGCCCCAAACAATGCCTCATCTCCTTCCCTTACCTCACATTCTGTTCTCGACCTCCTTGTTCATCCTGATCCGGGGCACAGACGAGAACATCCAGTGAGTGGTTTGTTTGTTTGTCTGTTGGTTCAACATCAGGGCTTAGCCTACGTAGGTACCTAGACACAGAGTACAGGACCGTAATTACAGTGAATCGTAGTGCCAGTTTGTCAGTGAACCCCCTTGAAACCAGACTGAGCTTGCACAGCAGCCAACAAACAAACAATAACAAAAGAAAACAACAACAATATTGCATTCTTTGTGCCCTATGGTTGCATTCTCCTGATCAGCTCACATATCGCAAACCATATCTTACTCTTCCATTGCCTCGCTTTTCCAAAACTCGTCAAGTCAATCTCGAGTCGTTCATTCCTTCTAGATTAAGCAACAGTCGGTCAGTCGGTCAATAACCCTTCTCTCACATACCCCAGTCTCCCATTTCAACTTGCACTCTGCATCTTCGTTGCCCATCCACTGATAATATGCACTGAATGCCTTGCGTACTTGTCCAAGCCCAGTCAAAACACCCAATTACTTGGTTGAGCTCCCTTTACTTCTTCACACTTCATACAAACACCCCTGTATCCCTCCCTCTCCACACCAGTCAAGGAATCCCCTGGAGCTCTAGAGCGGATCCCCTCCCCCTCCTTGAAATTCCATACAACTCTAACAAGCTAACGAACTAAGGCTCCCCTCAGCCAATCAAGCCCATTTGCCCCTGCGGTTTCGCCGTCTGCGGCCCGCCGTCTGGTTCCTTTAAACATCGTCCTTCTGCTCCAAGCCATCTCGACTCTTCTTCCCTTTCTCCCTCACCCCCCTCCAAAACATCTTGTTCTGTCGACCGCTAGCAGGCCCGACCTTCTTTTCTCTCCACCTTCACCTTTTCGGTTGTCCACTCCTTTGTTTGCGTGTCTACGACATTGCAGTCCACTCCTTCACAAAAAACTCAAAAGCCATCAGATCCGCTGGACGTTCCGTTGAAATAGCTTGGAATCATCCCCATCAAACTCGATTCTATCGCAAGTCAAGAAAAGCAGACCAAGTCGTCGCTCCTTCGGTTCTCCCTTATCAGTCACTCATTACCTCACACAACTTGGACATTCTTTGATCCAACTCATCTACCGATCTTTCTCAAAGAGCATCCTAGACGGATCTCATTCTTCAGCAGCGCTGTCAAACAGACCAGACCGGATCTGAACTACGTGCGATAGCCAGCTATCCAAACATTGATTCACAGAGAAATCCAACCAACTCGTAACAACCACTACCAAGGTAAGTGAATCATCTGTCTGAGCTTCGTGGCTCGGCAAAAGCTGTTCCTGCATATGTTTCCTGCCTATTTCCTCTCCCTTGCTCTTCCACGTCTCAGCCTATTCAATATCAAAACAACTATCGATATATCCATCCCTCGAATCAAGGATGCAAAATCGATGTCGATTCAATACGTCGCATTGATAGTTTATGCATCCCTGCCATGATTAAGCATTCGACATCAACAATGATGCCCCTCCCCCACAGAATGTCATCTTTTGCAACGCCTAAAGCTGTGCATCGCGGTGGACCTGGGCCCTTGATATTGTCTCATCATCATCATCAAATGTCTCACACGTTCTCGTCCACACATTTCCCCCGAGAAACCACATTCCATTATCTGAACACCAAAAACTCATCGCATCCGTCCAACACGCACGAATGCAGTTTGCCAAGTGGCATTGTCCCATCTCCATCTCAACCAGTTCAAGCCACACACGCGCTCTCGACAAATCTCCCGATGTTCCGAGATATAAGACTGACCGTTATTCCAGTCACCTTTTGAACTTTCCTTCTGTGCTTCCCAGTCGAACATCATGAAGGCATCTTTGTTCCTCGCCGGCGCTAGTGCCATCCTGGCTGCCGCCAGCCCCATCCGAGCCAAGCTCAACGAGCGTGCTCTCGAGACCGAATGGGTCTATGAAACTGTCACCATCCTTGTTACTGCTGGCCAGGAGGCCGTTGCCGAGCCCACCGCTGCCGCCTTCCTCGAGGTTCCCGAGAAGGTCTCTACTCAGCCTCAGCCCGCTGTCACCCAGGAGGCTCCCAAGCCCAAGCCCAAGAAGGCCGCCAAGAAGGTGTCCTCATCCAAGGCCAAGGTCGAACCTGTCGTCACTCAGGAAGCCCCCAAGGCTGAGCCCACGACTACCACCAAGGAGGTTGTCCAGCCTGCCACCACTGAAGCTGCTGCCGAGGCAGAACCCACCGTTGTTGCTGAGGAAGCTCCCGAAGAGACCAAGGCCACTGAGGAGACCACCGAGACTGCGGATCTATCCCTCGACAATGACTACAAGACTGTCATGGTTGAGTACCACAACATTCACCGTCGCAACC
Source organism: Fusarium dimerum (assembly GCA_013623525.1). Classification (NCBI taxonomy): domain Eukaryota; kingdom Fungi; phylum Ascomycota; class Sordariomycetes; order Hypocreales; family Nectriaceae; genus Fusarium; species Fusarium dimerum. Next base: position 41,773 of record JABGLY010000121.1, read on the forward strand.
ACTCTGCTCCCGACATTGAGTGGGACGACACCCTTGCTGGATATGCGCTCAACACTGCCAACTCTTGTGTCTTTGAGCACGACATGTAAGTTCACCGTCTCATGTATGTTTTGAAATTGGTCACTAACGGATACAACAGGGACCAGGGTAACGGTGGTTACGGCCAGAACCTTGCTACTTGGGGTTCCACTGGTGACATTGACAACTTGAAGAACAAGGCCGCTGCCGGCGGTATCACCAACCAGTGGTACAACAGCGAGATGGCCAACTGGTCTTTCTACGGCCAGGACAACCCTCCTGAGGGCATGGACATCCTCCTCTACGGTCACTTCACCCAGGTCGTCTGGAAGGAGTCTACCAAGGTTGGCTGCGCTACCGTCAAGTGCGCTGCTGGCACCGTCCTCTCTTTCCCAGCGTGGTACACCGTCTGCAACTACAACCCTCAGGGTAAGTTCTTGACCGAGCTCACGACTGTATGATTTGATGCTAACAGATGCTTCAGGTAACTTTGGCGGCGAGTACGGTAACAATGTTCTTGAGCCCAAGCACGCCAAGCGCGTCACCGTCTAAAACCAGCCAGTTGGCTCTTCTCCCTTGGAGCGACTCGAACATGAGCGACTTGTTCATGAGGCGTCCAGCAGTATTCCTAGGCATGACACAGCGCTCGCTGTCGATGCGGGTGCATAGTTCATAGCCAAGAGACCGCTTCCAAGACAGATTTTTGTTCTCTATTTCGATTCTCATGTGTACGTTATGCCAACATCGTACTTAACGATCTTTTTTGCTCAAACCTTGGGCCACTTGGTCAAACTTCGTTGCGGTCTTGCCTTTGAACTTGCCTGGCGTCTGTAGACGATTTAACGTCGGATGGATATTGGCGCGTGGAACTGACAAGGCCCATGCAGGAGACGCCTGCTGGTCTATTTCTTTTCATGGATGCGCTGCATACATATTTCTTTTCATTGCCTGCTTTCAAATGTGTCGCCTGGACGGTGCTGGCTTTCTCAGAAGTACGGGCCTGACGGTGCGGCTGACATTGAGTAGAGCCATTTTGGGGTTTTTACACTGGGTGTTATTTTTGATTCATTATGCTCCAAAGAGCAACCGTCGATAGATACGGAATGGTACAGCAAATGTGCCCACTTTGATGTGTCTCATCTGTGATCTTGACCCTGATTTGTATGTAAACGTGATGGTGGTAAGCACATCTAGACTTGCTATTATTTGGGTTATCCTGTCATATGGTAGCCCTATTGATACATCATCCCTATGATAAACCACGGTTAAAATCCTACTCTTACCACAATTGTGTTTGGCATACCGTAGGTTAATTACTTACCGGTATCAACTCCGGAAAACACCAGGAAAGGCATCGAATCCGCGCTGCCTTTGCTTCCTTCGTTCTCTCCTATCTCCAGATACTTCCTTTTCGCACACTTCTTCACCCCCGCCCCAGTAGACTGGGAAATATTGTCGTTCCGTGCGTCATGACTGGCCTCATTTCTTTCCGCTATGACATTCTGCAGCTGCATCCCTCTCTTGAGACGTTCCTGACCCTCTGCGGTGGTGTTTGACGTCTCTCGTCCATGTGACGCTGCAAGACGCTGTCCACTGACTCCAGAGTTGGCGGTCTAAGGTCTGCACCCTGCTTGATGAACTCTTCTGTCACATCAAGAGTGCTGAAGGAAGCTTCTCTATCGCTTCAGTGGAGTTCTCTGAGCCCGTCCCTTCATTGGGTTGTGGGTAGTTCTTCTTGGTCCCTGAATGACTCCTTTGGCTGGTACTCATGTGATAGTAGATGACGCATCATCATTTGGCTTGCTGCAAGATGATACTCCCTCCAAAACGCAGGCCTGCGTATTGCGTGGTAGAATAGAGGAAACTGCAGACTATATAGGCCTCATGTTTGGACGTGGTACGTTGCACAGTTGACCATGCCCGATTCTACCGCCACCAGCATGGAAATGGCTTTCCGTGACACAGTCTGATCTTCCGGCAAGGAGCGTCTCGTCTTTGAGCATGCCGCAGCAACATCCATACACGCCTTGTCTAGGCAGGACCCTCGTTGGCGCACTTCCAGAAGCCCACAGTAGCGGCTACGTAGCCTCCATTCCATTGTTACACATCTTGTACTCTGCTTCTCCCGTGTCCCTGCTCTAAGTAAGGGAGGAGATCTTCTCACAGTAAATAGCATGTTCGTCCAGCGCCGCCAGAGCCAGGGTGTAGACAAGAGCTCCTTCTTGATGATATCCAGACATCGCCTGCTTCTGGTGGCAAGTCTTGAGAATCTTGACCATATGCTGATGGTAGCGCGGCTCTTCTTTGCCGAGCATGTGTTGGAAAAGCTCTTGTAGCTCGGGCGGTAGATCGTCCAACCGCTGGACCAACTTTTGGAAACCATCGAATGCAGCGAATCCATGCAGGAGGGACTTGCATGCCAGAACAACCCACAGGAAGACGCTATCTGCCTTTGAGATGAGCCGCCGCAGTACTTCGGCTGGGTCTTGGGCATCTTCCGGCCCGGCTGACAGCGACTGCATGTAATGGTAGGTAGGCACCCACATGGCCGTACACATATGCTGCGATATCCTGCTTGGTCAGATCCTGAAGTCTGAGTTTGCTACCTGAGGCAAAGGTCATCTAGCAAGCACGCACGGTGTGTTCACTACAAAAGGAGGACTTTTTCAATGTGAAGCTTGGTGTATAAGATTCCGTAGCCGTGGACCATCGAACCATAGGTTGAAATCATAGACAGAAGATCGATGCAAGCCTTGAATGACCCAGCTAGGCCCAGCACATCTATGCTAAGGTCGGCGACCTCTATGATTGTAGATGGAGGCAGCGTGGTCGATAGACGTCCAATAAAGAAAAGAATCGATTTGAGAGGTGAACATATTAAATAGCGACGCACGAAGTTAAGCCTGCCCAACGATATCACAGCCTCGTTATTCTTTTAACTTGTGACATAAGCCTCTTGAAAGTCGTGATGTCCCGTTGATGCAAGTGCATCGACTGTGAAGCTCTGATTGGCACAAGGATGCATTGAGCAGCCTCCATAACCACTTCATAGCCACGAAATCGTTGAAGGCGAAACAGAGTTGATGCTGTGTTATCCCATACTGGCATCACTTATCTGTAGTTCGGTCAACTATGCCCTGTTGTATCTTACATGGTGGCTACTCTCAAGTCACCGATATTGACAATGAGGAACTGAATGAACTATATCCGTAGCCGTCAGACTTCAGGATATGGCTCTCTCTCCTTAATAGATTCTAGCGAAGTACTTCAGGCAGCTTTATTGGTGCTTTGAAGCCATCTACCCCGCGTTGACAGAATGCATGGTACGTTTTTGGATGAGTCGAGTCTTTGGGTACGTCTATTCAAAATGCTGCTTGAAGAATGCCATGCCTAATCTCTTCCTGCTGTGAGCCCTTAAAATTTGAGATGTTAACAAGTAAGGTAATTGATTTCCCCCCAAATATCTGATATTCGTTTCTCTGTACTTGGATAGATACAGTTGCAGATAAGACATGCTCATGCTGTAACATGGATATCACGATCTCCGCTCACCCCCGCGGTGGTGAATGCATTTCGGCTTATCATCACCCTTGAGCCGATGCCAGTCTGCATTTTTATCACATTTCCTCAAGCATGAAAGCGGAGACCAACAGATACGACAAGATCGTCATAATAAGTACAGCCCATGACAGCTACTTTTATTATGTTAGTCCTTTTAGTCCCCTTCCCCCCCTCATCTTGCCCTTCACTTTTCGCTCATCTTCAACAGCAATGCATCCTCTATCTCAGCTTTCTCGCGATGAATTTCTCACTGCGCGTGAGATTGTCGTTAATGCTCATGGATCAGATGTGACGCTGTTCTTCAAAGCTATTTATTTGGATGAGCCGAGAAAGGAGGAGCTGGTGCGGTTTCTGGAGGTTGAGCATGAGGGGTCGTTGACGGATGGTACGCCAAGGCCGAAGAGGTGTGCAAAGGTCGAGTATCTGGTGGTGACGGAGAAGGATCATGAGTATACAAGCTCGGTGGTTGATTTGAACACAAAAGAAGTGGTTTCTAGTACACATTGTGATCAAAAGGGTCATCCTTACTTTTCTGTGTAAGTCTTGGTACTCTCAATTTTTTGACACTTGCTGATCCCATCCAAAGGGATGAACTCGGTGCATTTCAAGACGCATGTGTAAAATCAGATCTCTTCAAGGATGCCATGTCCAAGTTCATCCTTCCAGAAGGATTTGTCGTCTGCATCGATCCATGGCCTTATGGTGGCAACGACACCGATGGCGACATACCACAATACATGCAGGGTCTGGTCTTTGCAAGAGACGATTCAAAGAACAACCCCGATGCTAACCACTACGCATACCCAATTCCTATAATTCCCGTCATGGATTGGAAAACCAGAACGATCATCAGGATTGATAAGTTGGCGACTGGTGGTGCAGAGGATGGTCTAGAGCCAGGACCGGAGACGGATGGACCAAAGAAACTATTTCAGAAGAGCAGAACGGCCGAGTATGTTCCTGAATTACTCGGCACACCTTTGCGAGACGATCTGAAGCCTCTCAATGTTGTCCAGCCAGAAGGCGCTTCCTTCACCGTCCATCCCGATGGTCTCGTCGAGTGGCAGAAATGGCGATTCCGTGTTGGTTTCACCCCTCGCGAAGGCGCCGTTCTCCACGACATATGCTACGAGAACAGACCTATACTCTACCGTCTCAGCTACAGTGAACTAACAGTTCCATACGGCGACCCGCGACCCCCGTTCCACAGGAAACAAGCTTTCGATCTCGGTGACGGTGGTGTTGGACGAGCTGCTAATAATCTCGAGTTGGGATGTGATTGTCTCGGCGCGATTCACTACATCGATTCGTATCTCTCTACGCCAGACGGTATGCCTACGCCTGCAAAGTCGGTGATCTGTCTCCATGAGCAAGATAATGGGATACTGTGGAAACATACGAATTTCCGAACGAATCGTGCTGTCGTCACACGTTCAAGGGAACTCGTTGTGCAGTTCATCGTCACCCTGGCCAATTACGAATACATCTTTGCATATAAACTCGATCTTGCTGGTGGCATTACTGTTGAGACACGTGCCACAGGCATGGTCAGTGTTGTTTCCATCGACGAGGGCAAGACGAGCAGGTATGGAAATGTGGTTGCGCCGGGAATCCTAGCTCAGAACCATCAGCATATCTTCTCGGTGAGGATTGACCCAGCTGTTGACTCATATGCTACAGGGGACACGCAGATTGTGGTTGAGGAGAGCGTTGGTCGGGATATCGATCCGAGAACGAACCCAATGGGAAATCTCTACGAAGTTGAACGACAGCCTGTCAAGAAAGCAACGTGGGTTGATGCTGAGCCGCGACTGAACAGATTGATTAAACTCGAGAATGCAAAGAAACTCAACGCCATCTCGGGCAAGAATGTCGGGTATAAACTTGTCCCGCCGGCGACGCAAATGCTTCTAGCGGATAAGAACAGTCTGACTGCGAAGAGGGCCTTGTTTGCGCATCACAATATCTGGGTCACGGGGTATCGTGATGGAGAGCTCTGGGCGGCAGGAGAGTTTACGAATCAGAGTAGAGAGGAGGTGGGGGGAGTAGGAGACATGGTCAAGAGAGGAGATTGGTTTGTTGGGGATGGCGATGAGGGCGAGGGCGAGGGCGAGAGCGATGGCAAGAAGAGTAGTCCAGTTGTGTGGGTTTCATTTGGCTTGACACACAATCCGCGAGTAGAAGACTGGCCTGTCATGTAAGTTCCCCCTGAGCCGTCTTGTTGACGACATACTAACATCAATCAGGCCTGTCGAGATTCACCAGATTCATCTCCGACCTGCTGATTTCTTCACTGCAAATCCCGCACTGGATGTTCCGTCCAAGAGGAACGAGGCAAGCGTGCTGGTTTCATGCTGTGGTAATGCGGGTGGTGATAAAGAGAAGGATGCAACGGTGCAAAATGATCCTGTGAGTCATTTGCAGGGAGCTTCTCATATTGAGGCAACGATGGCGGGGGCTAGAGTTGATGGTGTTTGATATGTAGTGAACAAATGGCTAGTTATGATAGATGAGAGTGAATGACTTGCTTTTTTTCTATTATTATTATTATTTTGCTTAGTGCTCGATCTTGAGTGAAAAGTCTACATGTGGCACTCCCTGATGAATCGAACTCGTCGAAACAATATCCACGTCTACTTTCTTATTAGCAATTTTTCGTACAAAATTTACACAGTGAAACTTACCATTGCAAAGATACGACTCTACGTTATCCTCATGGAGACCCCCCGAGACTTCGAGCAGGAAATGTCTCTTGCCCTGCCATCGCTGCTTGATGCTCTGAGCTGCGACCTTGACACCATCACCTGTAAAGTTATCAAGCATCACGACGTCTGCGCCAGCTTCGATGGCCTCGTCTGCTTCGGCCTCGCTCTGCACCTCGACTTCAATCTTCATGCTGAAACCGGCAACTGACTTGGCGGCCTTGACAGCGTCGGTGATGCTACCGCGGCTCCAGACGTGGTTATCCTTGAGCATGACCATGGAACTGAGATCCATCCGATGCGCATCAGCGCCGCCGGCAAGCATTCCATACTTTTCAACGAGACGGAATCCAGGAGTTGTCTTCCTCGTTCCGGCGATCACGCCGTTGTATCCGGCCTGTCTTGCTAGGCCGACGAGTTTCTTACTCTTTGTCGCGATGCCAGAACATCTAGCCAGTGTGTTAAGCGCCACACGCTCACCGAGAAGGATTCCCCTGACAGGACCTTTCACGGTGGCGACACGCTGCTTTCCCTGGGAGAGGTCCAAGTCATCGCCTTCCTGGGCATGCCACTCGACGGTGCAGCCGCACTGGTTGAATACCTCATCAAAGAAAGGACGGCCGGCGATGACACCAGCGGATTTGCCCCATAGGGTGGCGACACGAGGACCATCGCCAACAACGAAGCCTCCGTAGTCGAATGAGGGAGTGTCCTCGGCCAGCCAAGCCGTAACGGAGGTTTTCCACGAAGGAGGAAGGAGGTTAGATAGGGCCATGGTGGAGAGTTGTGGAGTGAGGGATGTTGTGAAGGTGGAGGAGAAAAGGAATTGAGAAGAGTTGTAGAGGGTGAAGAGTTGGATGAGAAGAGACCGGGATATCGCGGGATCGGAACGCTGCGTCTGCTGTCGGGAGGCGGGAGATCGGAAGAGCGGACGGAGGTGGAGGTGGAGGGTTAGTGACGGATGGAGGGGTTTACGCGGGGTAACGTTAACTCGTGTGTGTTCAGGCTGGATTGGGTTTAGAGAGATTGTGTCTAGGGTAAGTCAGTTGATTGGAGATGCTAGACTTGATGTTGATGGAACATCACGCAGTTCATATGCGATTAGATGCTGGAAGAAAGTAAAGTGACTCGTGAGTATCGTCCAGAGCAATTCCCCAGTCTATTTTGCCTTGACATGAAAAGTTGGACTTCCATGATGAATGAGTTGATATGGCAATCTCGTGTGGGAAGAACCAATAAAACAGAGGTTGAGATTGAAAGGACATGTTATGACCAAGGTTGAGTGTGATGACAGCTTGCCAGAACTAGTAAACTTCACTGATACGACAAAAATGGTTTAGGTCACGGAGAGTCCATCCTTCACAAATCATTGAACAATGGTATAATCGTCTTGCTCATTTCAGAGATGGGCTTACACTAATGACGTCTCGTGGATCGTGCGTATAACATTGTAGCACGACGACTATAATTTTCCACACATGACCTATAAACAATCATAGTTTATAATATCATATCAGTAAGCACAATATAGTACAGTACTGAAACATTAACTACAGCAGCAAACTCTCTGTTGATCATTGGCAATCCAGACAGCGTGGAGATCGGCTCCGGCTTTTCGGCATCTCCTCCGAACTTTCCACCGAAGCGCTGGTTGACAAACTGGGGGCACGGGCGCTACTTGATACAATTCATCTTGGCATGAGTTTGACGTGTCATGGCATAATAGAGTAAAGTCAAGGAAAGAAGTGAGACATTTGCATTGTTGATTGTAGGCAACTGTCCGATCGGTTGATTACTATATTTGTCAATTCAATGGAGAGTGGACAAATGCATGGAAATGATCAAGGCGGCGCTAGAGTGTCGGGTTGCGGGTAGCTTAATAAAGGGGGTGTCATCTGAAACACTAGATGCAACGGCTAGAGAGAGAGAGAGAGAGAGAGAGAGAGAGAGTGTGTGTGTGTGTGTGGCCATGGCGGCCCTTGACCATGATCATACACAACCTTGTCGATTATTAGCATTTCGTCTTTTGTTAACTCTAACATTAACACTAACTGCGCATAAGAATAATTACAAGTTTACAAAGAAGCTTGTTTCTAATCCAGACTGCAAGTAATGTAACCGTAAGAAACAATCAACATGAGATATTCAAGTTTCCAAGAAACAACCTGTCAATGTTGTCCGCCTACCATCACCACACCTGGATACATTAGGACACACACATACATGCAAGCGCCCGGAAAATACAGCATTGTTTGATCTCGGGGAGGCCCTTGATATGACACTATACAGATCATCACAACCATCACCAACTACCGAATTGCTGTCCTGGGAGAATGAAGCTGGCAGCGCTTACTGAACAATGCTCCCTGAACAAACGAATGTTCATCAACCATCGAAGATAGACATGACAGGCAAGAAAACAAGGCAAGGAATGAATGAATGACATGACTTTCGTTTCATATCAAGCATGAAAGTAGACCAAGAATCTAAAGCAAAACCTGGGCGATCTCATTACCTCGTTTGCCATCTTTCCCTTCCCTTCTCTTCTCCTCTCCTTTCTTTTCCCCTTCCCTCAGATACATTACCCTGCAGAAAGGGCACGTAGAACAACATCAGATGATTCTAACCGCGACGTTTCAGGTGAAAGCGGATAAGGACGTACATGGGAGACGACGTACATACTATGCTGCCTTTATTTCCCCTCCTGCCAAGAAACATGGTCATTTCAGCCGCGCGAAGAGAAGAAATAAACAAAGACACAGTCTCTAGTAATAGAGGGAAATAAGAGTGAAAATAGACACCCTTGTTCACCATCTCGGTTAGCGGTTTGATACGGTTGCAATGGGCGATGATCAGGGGAAGGTGAAAGAAAAAAAAGAAGGAAGAAGAGACAGCGGTAAATAGACATAGACACTGGAGAGAGAGAGAGAGACAAGACGCAGCGCAGGGGTTGTAAGGGGCAGAAGAACAGGGTTTCATGTCCCCAGAGACGCAGGGGTTATATTGTCTAGAAGTCAGGACAGAGACACCGTTGACAAGGACAGTACAGTTCAAGTTTTACAGTAACCATAAGTACAGTACAGTGCAGTACAGTACAGTAAACGGGGAGGAGGCTTAGTTAACGTTGCAATAGAGGGAGGATATGCACGTCAAATCATCACCATCGGACACCAGAAAAGCAGAAGTCGATCTCAACCAAAGCAAAGGCCCCATGAAGCATTACAAGCCGGACCAGACAGAAAAAAAGAAAGAAAGAAAGAAAGAAAGAAAGAAAGACATGCATAAAGTTAGACTTGGTCATAGAGAAAAGGAAGAGAAATCTGACTAGAATACCGCGCTAAACAAAAGAGGTTCGATTGCTCCGTTATTGAAGGGACGAACCCGACCCCCCCTTGTTGGCCACCCAGGTTTCACTCCTCTTCCATCCATCCAATCATCTCCCCTTCTGCTTCTCTACTTTCCTTTGAGGCTCAAACCGAGGGTGCGTGCTGGGCACACGCAGTAAAGTAAACCTCATCTAATGTGAAGACAACAGTTGCTCTCTTTTTCTTTCCCTTCTCCTTGCATTTGACATGTCCGGATGGATAGATACCCTTGTTAAGACCCCATCAAGAGGGGGGGATTAAGACTGCTGCTGTCTTTTCTTCTTGTTTATTATTTTTTCTTTTCAGTAGGACCGGGGGGACCCTTTTCAAATCTCCGTCTTGGGAACAATTCTTCCGTCTAATCATGGGACGGAGAGGTATGGGTATGGGTATGGGTATGGGTATGGGATCTGGCTGGGGGTGTGACGAGGTAAGAGAGGCGAAAAGGATCAAGGATAATAGCGCTTGGTTGCTTTTACGGTCTGCGAGACGATATTGCATGGGGTTTCTTTCTTTCTTTCTTTCTCTGTACTAGCAGTAATTAACCAGCGGTGATGATTTCCGAGTATCCCCTTCCATAGTCAAGAAGTTTCGTCCGAAATCCTCAACGGAGACGCCAAGGCTGATGAGATATGCTACGGTCAAATCAAAGATTGCACTTACTGAATACCACAAGAGCTTGATTCAGCACAGGGACACAAAGCTAAGCATTACAACAACGCTCTGCTCAGCAGTATAATATACAGCATCCGATGAATACACATAAACTCACATCTAGATAACATCATCGTCCCTCCCCTGGTCCTCACCACACGGATAACCCACCCGGCTTGGCCTAGCATATTAGTCGTGTTTGGAAAAGAGGACTTTTCTTTTCGTGAAAGGGGGCCCGACCGACTTTCAACGGCCACCTCGTCAGGGCAGATCCTAGTCGTGCCTGTCGCAGACTTCCCGGTCTATGCATGGTGGCGTGAACGGTGAAGGACAGGGGTGGAAGGGTCCAAACCCATGTTCAGGTCCGAGTCTTGTAAGTCGGGACCTCATCCATAGCTTTACCTTACCTAGTCAGGTCTGGCGAGCAGAATGGCAGAACGGGAACGGGAGATTCTTTGATATATAAGTCGACCATCCCATCCATCATCACCACTTCTTCTTTCCTTTCCTCCTCACACTCGTCGTCTCAAACCATTCTTGTTGTTCTTGTACACACACTCTTTCTTCTTTCTTCTTTCTATTGGCTGTGCCAACCAAAATTCTTCATTCTTTGAATATCCAAACGCATCAAACGAAGTCGATTCCAAGTGAACCCTTCACCACAATCCTTACCAACTACAAACAACACATCTCTACAAAGACCCTTCTATCTTTATATACTTAAACAACACCCTCAAAATGCGTTTCGCTGTCGCTTCCGCTATGGCCATGGCCACCTCCGTCTCCGGACACGCCCTCATGTACGGTGTTTGGGTCAACGGCGAGGACCAGGGTGATGGACAGAACGTCTACATCCGATCCCCCGACAACAACAGCCCTGTCAAGGACCTCACCTCCCCCGACATTGTCTGCAACGTCAACGGTGGCAAGGCCGCCCCCGAGTTCGTCAGCGCTGCTGCCGGTGACACCCTCTCCTTCGAGTGGTACCACAACACCCGTGACGACGACATCATTGACGGCTCCCACCAGGGCCCCATCATCACCTACATTGCTGAGTACACTGAGGATGATGGCACCGGTGCTATCTGGACCAAGATCCACGAGTCCGGCTACGATGGCTCCGAGTGGGCTGTCGACAAGCTCAAGGCCAACAACGGCAAGATTGACTTTGACATTCCTGCCTCCCTCAAGGCCGGCAAGTACCTGATCCGTCAGGAGATCATTGCCCACCACGAGTCTGACACCGCTTACAACGCCAACCCCGCTCGTGGTGCTCAGTTCTACCCCTCTTGCGTCCAGTTCGAGATCACTGGCTCTGGCAGCGCCGTCCCTGACGAGGCCTTCGACTTCAACACTGGTTACACCTACTCTGACGCCGGCATTGTCTTCAACCTCTACGGTAGCTACACCAGCTACGACATCCCCGGACCTGCTGTCTGGTCTGGTTCCGGCTCTGGCTCTGGCTCTGGCTTCCGGCTCTGGATCCAGCGCTTCTCCCTCTTCCCCCGCCGAGACTGCCCCCGCTGCTGAGGAGACCGTTCCCGCCGCCACTAGCGCTGCCGCCGCCGAACCCACCACCGGCTCTGGCTCTGGCTCTGAGGCCGAGGCCCCTGCTGCTACCTTCTCCACCGTCATTGTCCCCGAGGCTACCCAGACTGAGGAGGCTGCTGCTCCCGTCCAGACCACCACCACCCCCAAGACTGGCTGCGCTGCCCGCCGCCGCCGCCGCCGCTCCATGAAGAAGGTTGCCAAGCGCAACGTTCTGTAAATGGGTCCCTTTCTCCCCATTTCGCGGTTCGCTTATGGAGTCATCTGACATATCTAACGATGTTGATGTGAGCTCTACAACTTCCTGAGTCTCTTCTTCCTAGCGGAGAGTGACAATGCATCTGACTAGATGAAACTTTTTCTGTTTTTGTATATAGATATGGTCTCTGCCTTTTGAGATCTGCCGTTTGCATAGCTTTTACAACAAGCTTGGTTTGAATAATTACTTCTCCCTCCATATATTTACCTGTGATGTACAAATGCGAAGTGACTTGATAAATCTGAATTCCCTTGGTGCATGGCTGCAGTAGAATGGTGTTCTAACATTGCCTTATCATGTGCTATATGAGTTATCTGTGTATCCTATTCCATGCTCATCAGTCTGCTATCGTGATGCCTTTTCGTACGTTGTCCAAGATCTTGAACTTGGATGTGCTGCCCTACTCTGCCCATTTAGACACTTCAAACCTCCATGCATTCACAACCAAAAGAATGGAGTTTCTACTGCACACGAAGAGTCGATTACCATCAAGGAGTCTCTCATGGCACAACATGACATGTGCAACACGTTACTTGCATCTCCCAATGTTAAGTTATGCCTGTACATATGTAAGCTTAGTAGCGTGTTAGTAGGACGTTTGGATCAGCTTAATCTGCTTTTGATCAACGGCTGCCTGACCTAACGCACTAAGTGCACCAGAAACTGATCGTCATGTTTCGATAAATCGAAACTTCTTACTACAATGCCTGCTTATGTCGCTACATCCACATTATTGTGTCATCTTCACTCGGTACACCTCAAGTACAGTCAATATACATACAGCCTTAACATACGCCCCTACCCTTTCAAATCACACGCCAAACACTTGCATGCTTCACCATAACACCCATTAATGCATGTTTACTTCAACTGGCTTAGTGACTTCTCCAGGTCCCCTCCATACACGACATCATTCCATACACCACCTCTTCAGCCTGTCACTGCTCATGCAAGTGATCGATCTCTCGATATAAGACCTCGACGTCAACACCACTTCCCTCACACTCACAAATAACCTATCAGGGCCACTTCTGACTGTAAACCTGGTTCCTGGAAGTAGACTCCCCTCGAGTCGTATCGTAGATTGCCACGTCAACCCAAGTAGTCTTTCAAGCATGTGAAATGTAAAGGCTGCATAACAATGAAGGTGATAATTATTGGCTGACCGCATAGATCAGAGTTTCCAAAATGTCTCCGAGTTTCGGAGTTGTTTTTTTTCGGTGATCTGTGACAGGTCGAGATTGGAGGCAAAGTGAAGCGGACGAAGTCAACCCCATGTAATATCGAATCACAGCACTTGTGTCAACGCCAATAGCCAGAACTTTCAACACCAGGAATGAGATAGCTTTACCACTTACCCAGTCTAGTGGCTCGGTTGTTTCCGAGTTGTTGAATTCTTCTTGCAATCATCGGGGTGGCTTGCCGTATGAAGCCCAACGTCAGCCAGGTTGGGCTCCAAATGCTGGTAAGGCAAAGATTACGCGCCCACCGCACGCTATTCCACTCCGAAGCAACATGCTGCCTTGCCGAACCGTTTGATAATATGCCTGGAATGTGATCATGTACTTGAACTTTGTGAAAAAGTAATCCATTGGGCAACACGACCGACCTCGGAGACTTGAGCACATCTCGCCCGCATAAACATAGCCGCTAGGGAGTGACCTGTCGTTAGGGACAAGCAGGTAGAACGATTCAACTGGCTACTCGTGATGCAAGAGGGTCTGTATTCCGCAACGGGCGGCAGCGTACACTCTTTTGCCATTCGTTGCATTGTGCTACGTGATGTACTCGCGGCTGTTGTGACTATTTCTCAGCCAACCATATTCTTTCGTTTTAACGACCGCCATTCGCAAGGCTGAATCTTGACTAACAATTCGTCCGTTTGATTGTTTCGAGAGAAACAATTCAAATATATTGAAAAGCTTCACTTATGACCATTTTTTTGGTTGTTGGCGTGTCAGGCCGATAAATGAATCAGCCAGTTCGGGGCAGGACTGCTGGCTCTGGAGCTCGGAATAGCGTCATCAAGATGGTGTGCCCGATGTAAGTAATCTGTTTTCAAAAGACCCAATAGGTTTGTAACATTACCCTTGAAATACTTATTTACTCTTGGTTAAAAAAAAAAAGGAGAAATCGACTGTAATGTTGTTTTAATCCTCCCCATCATTCGTCATTTACGGCGAATCAAGTCATAAATCCAGATACAATGGACAACTTACACGCTCCCCAATTCTTGACCATTCACTTACCCAATTCCTGTGCCTAACATTCTGTCACTGGTCTTTGTCGTCCACAGTACACAGTGAATAGACACATTGATTCGACCAGGCAGTTATTTGCACAATCAACAATCCTTGCTTGCCAACACGGTTAGCTGGTTGCCTTGTTGTCACAGATGTAAATAAACCTGTTGAAGCCACCGTATAAAAAAACGAATAATAATCGTCCTTTGATAATCAGGCAAGATTCTTTGATCCTTTGGGCACCCCGACACACGTTGCAGCTTCGTTCCAGCAGTTTAACGGCTTGGGCAGACTGTTTTTAAGTGACGAGGGAGGGGGTGTCTAATCAAGCGCCAAAATCTACAGGCCGTTTTATGCGAGTGCGCCCAACTAGTCCCATGTCGACAGCCTCGACGGAGTTATTGGCGAGCATTAAAACTTCCTGCTCCTGTGCTTCATCCTGTTTCCTGTCTTGACGCCCAATGTCGGCAGCAACCAGTGCTTCTACCCGGCTTCCGACCAGGTACGTAGATGCCGTCTTTTGCAATGTTATCGTTCAGTCCGGCTCCCAAGAAGCCGGTAGCCAGATTGTAGACTACAGGTAGTATGATAAGAGACAGAAGTTCAAAGCCAACGGTAGAGTTATGGAAGTGAGCAGCAGGAATAGTAGCAACACCCCTGCAACGGCCTTCATGCATCAGTGTCAATCGCAGCCAAACCTGGTGGGAGTCCAGAACGTTGGGAAAAGGTCATAATGGCTCATTCCCACTGCTAGTATGATAGGGATCCCACGGTCATATATCGTGTTCGTACTCTCAAGAAAAGGGAAGACAAGCCAGCAACTTCATTAAAATTGGCTTCTTAGGTGACCAGCCACCTTCACGATTCTCGCAAGCGTTTCAATAAAGTAGTCATAGCACATTTAACATCAAATACCTATAGCTCCTGATACAACCATATATTTTCTCTTTCTCTCTCCCTCGGTTTTTTTTTCACCAGCGCACGTTCTTGTATGCTTGATGCTCAATATTAGACGTTAAGCTCCGTCGTCACTGACTTTTCAAAGATGGCCTTATACGGCTGGATCTTCTTTGTTGCTACGCCATTCTGGCCACAGTAGCGTTCTACAATATCAGCACTACGGCCGATGTAGAGCTCAGGTCTCAACATGTCGTCGAGCTCGGCCCAGATGGGTTGGAAGAACTCAGTAGCCTTGATCCTGGCGATGAGATCGTTCGGCTTACCCTCAAGCTTGACAACCGCGGCAGCTTGGTGCGACAAGACGCGGATCTGCTCGTGGGCTTCCTGTCTGGAGATGCCCTTGGCACAGAGCTTCATGATGATGTTCTCCGCACACATGAATGGTAGTTGCTCCTGTACACGCGAAGCAATTACCTGGGGGTAGATGACCATGCCGTCAGTGATGTTGTCCAGGCTGCCAATGATGGCATCGGCCAAGAGGAACATCTCGGGCAAGTCCATTCTGCGGACAGCGCTGTCGTCCAGTGAACGCTCCATCCACTGCGCCGCGTGGGTGTTCGCAGTGGTTGCCTGCTTGGACAGAAGCTCTCGGGCGAGACTCGAGACTCTCTCCGAACGCATGGGGTTTCTCTTGAAGGGCATAGCACTTGATCCAACCTGTTTGACCTCGAAAGGCTCCTCAGCTTCCTGCCACGAGGCGAGATGGCGGACATCTCCGGCAATTTTCTGCGCCGTAGCACCGAGACCGCAGATGGCGTTGGCGACAAGCAGGTCGACCTTGCGAGTATATGTTTGCGTCGACACGTCGTAGCATGCAGGGAAGTCGAGCTTCTTGCACAGCAGTTCGTTCAGCTGGTCACACTTGGCGCCGTCGCCACCAAAAATCTCGAGAAACGAAGCCTGTGTTCCTGTAGTTCCCTGTGCACCTGGTATGAAATATTATTTAGACTCTCGCCCTGACGTACCCCATATGTTGCGACTCACCTCGAAGCAGCAGGCCTTTGCGAACGTGTTCGATACTCTCGAGGTCGAAAACGAGGTCCTGGGCCCATTGAGCTGCCCGCTTGCCAACTAGACGCAAATTAGCAATTGTCTCGGGAGGGGTTTATACGGCGTCAGAAGGGAGCAAGGTGACCGCTATACCTGTGATCAGTTGAGCTGGAGGGCAAATTGTTAGCGTTGTTTTTAACAAAGTAGTTCATTCAGGGGGGAATACCTGGTTGCAAGTGGGTGTATGCAAGAGTGGGTGTGGCCTTCCATTCCACGGCAAGCTTGCACAGATTAGAAATAACCTTGGCCAGTCTTGGGAGGATGAGGTCCATGGCATCACGCATGAGAATGAGTTCGGCGTTGTCAGTTACGAAGCAGCTAGTCGCCTAGTTCTCCCTCGTTAGACTCAGTTGGTAGAGAGGAGCTGTCAGAACCATCAGAGATGGATAACTGAGACCTCAACTTACACCGTAATGGATAATGCCAGCAGCGGCAGGCGCAACAGCTCCAAAGGCGTGGACATGAGCCATGACATCGTGGCGGCGGATCTTCTCTTCAACTCTGGCAACCTCAAAGTCCTCGTCGGTTACTTCGAGGTGCTCCTTCATCTGCTCGAGGGCCTCCGTCGTGATAGTGTCGATGCCAAGCTCCCGCTCAGACTCGGCGAGCAACAGCCAAAGTCTGCGCCATTGGGAGTGACGAGAGCGTTGGCTGAAGAGCTTTGCCATCTGAGGGCTGCAGTATCTCGCCGTCAATGACGTCTGATACGTATCGTAGGGCGACGGCCCGGCATTCTTCGCAGTGGTTGCCATTTTCTGTTTCGCGATGTGATGGATGGAGGGGTGAGCGAGGGGTTGTCAAGGAGGGGTTAAAATTGATATGGATAGGATTGAAAAAAAAAAAAAATTATATACATATGCCGGTACCGGTATCCGCCGAGTCGTGACTGACTTAACCTGAGCTGAATGCAAGCCGTTCCGATATAACAGCTTCTCGTAAAGTGAATGCGGGCCCCATCCCCCAATATTTTACTTTTCAAGAAACAACACGGCCTTCTATTGGTTGAACAACACCAGTCGCAGATTCGCCAGCCTGAAAACTACCCACCCAGATCTCGCTGTAAGCTATCATACAGGCATCTGAGAAGAATACTTTATTGCCATACCTAAAACGCACATCTCTTGTTCCCTCCAGCGCTTGAAAACCATTAGGACCGAAGCTATCATAGTTTAGACGGAGTGTAAATTCGCAGTCGTGCACGTTAATAGCAGATGACAAAGCTTTATCATACCTTGGGTGAATATGACTATACGAAAATGTTTCTCTTGAGAGCTTAGGATTTTCAGGCCTCGCTCAACTTGCATGCTAAGAAAATAGTGCAAGATTCTCACATGCCGTGACTAAAGTAAACCGCTATAATATAGTAATGTATATCAGGCGGATAGCAAGATTGTATCGCAAGAGGATAAAATACGAGCCAAATAAGATGCACTGAGATTTTATAAGATACATTAACAATTGGCAACCCGCAGAAGTCTTCCTGAACAGTTGGATGTTTGGAAAGATAGATTAGTCGTCACTGTAGGGACAGATATCAGTTAGTTTCCCATCTTCTCTTGCCAATTCTGTAGTTTCTCACACACGTTATCCGACTTGGATGTATATCAAGTAATTCAAGTAACGATATGCCATCTACAAGAAAAAAAAAAGGGAGACTCTTGAAAGCCGGCCTTGGCCATGATGGAGGGTCTCAATGTCGGCTCCCCATCCGCCAAGCATCTCTTGTCCAAAACAGGGAGCCAGAAAGAGGCTATGCAGTGTGCCTTTTTGAACTTGCACATATATCTCAATACTGCCGAGCTTGTCTCTAAATGTTGAATCTCCCTTTTTAGAGCAGTACATCCGATAAAAGCCTTGTCAATGGCAACTTTGGTGGAAATCGAAAAGTGCGTCGAGAGCACCAAGCTATCTTCTCAGGAGCGGCAGAGTATGTCTTGCCAGGGAAGAAAGACTCTATGACCTTAGCCAACCCGTCAAATTGTACCAACTTTCCAGCACTTTGACTTACAACAAGACCGGCACTAGCTCCAAGCAACTGCACCAGAACTCAAAGTGGCCTGGTGAGGACGCAGCGCCGACGCAAGGTCATGCTGCCCTGAAAAGACCATAAGATAAGATACATGGCTTGCGCTGAGAAATTACAGTACTCAAGGCACAAGACCCCACCAAGTCAACAGCACATGTGGACCGGACCAGTCGTGGGCATAAAGAGACAACAGAATCAATGGCGCCGTCAAGACTCATTCATTTTCCACCATCGCGCTTGAGACAGCTCGTTTCGTCTCACATAATTCTTATGCAATAACGGCATGTGACTGTCTGGCAATGATGCCAAACCAACCCTTTGCGGCACGGCTGGCACCCCTTGCTATAACCAACACGAGTTACCCAGTTTATCTTGGCAACAAAACTAAAGCAACAGTCCGTTTCTATCAGCAATTCTCGCTAGAATGGTGCGGATCTTTGAGCTTCTTCCCTTGTTTCCATGTCACCTGGTGCCAGCCTGGTACGGGGAAAGTTGGTGTACGGAACTTTTGAATGCAACCCTGCGTAAAAACGGAAAGAATCTTGGGTAAGGACAAGTCTTATTGTACCATGGACGAAGTATGCCTTGCACCACTTGGTTGTGAGAAACCGACAAAAGCCCTGTTTGTTAGTGATGGATTAATTTGCTCTGCTCAAAGGACCCAACTGATCGACAGTAATTGAAATCCAGGCTAGGCTCCCTCATCCAGGTCTTTTGTGCCGTATGATGTTGTGCCAGTGGCCATTTCATGTGTATGCAAGGATGGAATAGTCACTCATCTGGCCCCCATCCACAATAGCGACCCCACGTCGAATGAGCTGTTGAAGTGAGACAAGTCTCCGTCGCTCCAGCTCTAAGGCGTTTATCCTCAAAAGCGGACATTCTTTCATCGAGTTCGAGATCGGACAAAAGGTTGCTGCCCCTCCCAAGTTTCTGTTAGAGCGCGTACATGGGCATCAGGTGCTGGAATGGAGGGCACCCTTCGGAGGGAGCTGAAAAGATTGAGTGATTAAACTGCAAGCCCCCGCGGGTATCTCGCAACAAGAACATGATTCAAAGGTTGCAATGTCCTCCGGTTTTCATTTTCTCCATTTCTCTCTTTTCATCTTCGTTCGATACGTGTAAGAATTTCAGACGATCCGACTTGCCTGTGATGCCGTGTGCTTTGCGGTTTCCATTGGCAAAGAACCCTGCCTTCTTCGCTAGCGACTTTCGATCACATCAAGCCCATAGCAAAGCCGACGAGTTACGTCCTTCCATTGCCAGCAGGTTTCACGCCATTAGCCCGCAAGTTCGCCCATCCAGAGCTGCCGTCCTGTAAACAGACACTATCATCACCCATGATGGCAAACCACGACCGCCTGGGCGAACCAGGTTGCCTTTCACCGAAATTGACCCCCAGTGTAGACCAAGCAAGCTCAGGCGCTGTGTCCATAGCATCAAGACTTTCTTTTCCTTCCTTGGACATAGGTGACTCACATAGGGTATAGGTGCTGTCTACCACCATGTGTTGACATCGTCAGTACCAAAAAAAAAGAGGCACATCTCCTTCAGCACCAACTCCAACGTTGAACACCCCCATCTCCACCACATCCTTTAACATAACTCGGTTTCAGCGGACGTTGTGGATTATTGATATAAAATAATCAAAGCTGCATAAAGACGAGTTGTTCTGAACGAGCTCCCGAGCGCTCGACTGTCTTCCCTTCATGGTGCTGGCCCCCGTTTGTCAACAGCTAGCGAGCTTTCTAGCAACTTAGACGACAAAAGCTCTCCGTTCCTTGTCGGTCCTGGCTTTTTGATCACCTGCAGCAGATATCGATTCATCCAGTATTGCTGTCCCTGAATTTCTGACGGTATTGACTGTGACACATCTACGCCAAACCAAACACAACTTGATCTGTTGGTGCCATGTCACTCTCGAGGAGTATTAACGACCCTGACATCCCGTCGTCAGGGATTCGTAGGTACGGTGAAGTACCTGGCTATTGTCAGCAAGTTACCAATGCAGAGCAACCTGAGCGGGCTAGCATCGTCCATCCCTATCGTTCTCAACAAGCTCCCCAACAACACGTGCGTCAGGAACCATACCCTCAGCAGCTCAGAGGTCAGAGCTCTGAACGCTCAGCCTCGGACCACACCCAGCACAATGAGCATCGGAGACATGCTTCAAGACATGAGCATCCGTTTCCTGCCATAGTTTCGAGTGTCGCCCCTCGTAGAAGAAGGTGCAAGAGTTTTTATCAAGCCGTAGACTTGTCACCACATTTGACTGACCGAGCCTAGTGTCGAAGAGAACGTCGACTATGTTAGACAACGTTCTCTGGAGCCTGGTCCTAGGCCGATGTTCGAAGGTCGGGCAAACCCGAGTATAGACGCTAGGTTGAGAACAGAACAGTTCGTGAGCAGACAGCAGGACTCCATCGCCGCAAGACGTCATTTCACTCTCTATGACAATGCGCCGAACCGTCGAATGAGAGATATCAGGAGGGTGATCAACGCCGTCCATGTTTCGATTCCGGGCAACAATGAAGATAGCTCGAATGACGCACCAGCTCCAAGTACCAGCGATATGCATAAACGGCTTGGCCAAGGTGGCGGCAACCGACACCGCAGTCATCACCGAAGTCACCACCGCAGTCGACACGGTTGCCGCAATCGCAACATGTCCGGTTGATAGAATGAATGGTCGCGCCGTTCTTTTCCTAAAGATCTAGCTCACTAGAAGGAATCTTGTGGTTTCGAAACAAGCCTTTGATCAGAAAGGGGGTTCTTGATATTGCGATTGACGATGTACACAAACATACGCCCTATATTCTCTGAGGTATGCCTCTGGAGGACTTGTTCTTGCTTTTTACCCCTTGATGTTGTACCCCTTTTCGGCAAGTCTACTTTCTTGTCAGGCGTCTAGGTTTCCTATTTTCCTGCAATAGGGTATAGACGGATGTGTTATTGCGCTTTGATCTTCGGGAGGAGTTTTGATACAGTCAAGCAGTTTGTTTAGATAGATGCATCGCTTCCACGAAATTGATTAAGAGCTGCCTTTCGCATTGCAACCCAAAGATCCGCTGTATTATACCTGTTGGCTGTAGCGTACTCCATGTGTAATAACAAGTTCTGCAAATCGAATCTGCTGCAGGGGGGAAATGCGAGTCTCTGATGTGGGTGACAGGGCGCTTCCTTTCTCTACCAAACGTCGCAGTTGCAGCCATGCTGAGTAGAAACATGTCTCTCCTCGCTGATCTCTTTTCCTGCTTTCAAAGCTAAATTCACCGTTGCTAAAGCTGTTTGCTTGAAAACCCGCGATTTGTTAGTGCAATGAATGACCAACTGAGTACTATCATCGCCTCTTGTATAGAGGAATAGTTGCGCCTTCTCCCAGTCTACCAAAGATGAGAGATCTCAGACTTGAAGAATAAGCCGTTGGGTGCGCGCAGACGCCAAGAATATAATGCTGCAGATCCAACAGGGCAGGCGTGTGTGAGGGAGGTTGTTGAAGACAACCAACAGAAATTAGCGAAAGGCAATAAAAGAGGGAGTATATGCCCCCTCTCCTCTCTGTATTTTTTTTTTCTCTTCTGACCGAAATTTCTGTCTTCTCCAGTAGTGAGTAAGGGAGTGAAAACGCCTATTTTGCTCTTCCACGGAAGCGTTCAGTATGATAGTACGCGGTGTATGCTGGCGTTCCAAGCTTCACCGTCGCTCTCTTCGATGCTTGTACATTTGTTTGAGCAGCCAATCCCACGGCAAGAGAGCAAGATCTCAAAGTCGAGCGGTCAAGTGAGGGTTATGTGTCCAACCATGGAAGGACCGTCGTCAGTCACTGGTTTCTTTCCCCCCTGTTACCTCAAATCTCTGTATTCCATCAAACACACCAGAGTCCCAGAGTCACATGTACTACAAGTAAGCAGCACATCCAAAGTAGTTACCTGACCGCTTTCAACTGTCGCCGAGTGGAATCGCCATACGGAACCTGCCCCCTTTGCCATATGTTTGAAAATCGAACAATCGAAGTTTTTGCAAAATCGAGGGTTCTTTGGCGACATTCTGCACTTTCGCACCGGCAGTCACAGCCACACCCGCATACCCAAAGTATGACCAAGTTCCGTTAGGCTTCTTTGGTGTCTTCTTTTTTCTGCCCATCAATATATCGTCGTCTGACATTTCTGCTTGTCTTCTTTCATCTGATACAGATTCCTTCCCTTTGTCGAACCCGTGCTGCGAAGCGTTTTGTTCTGAATAGTGAGGGGAAGACAACTGACCAAGTGATTTTGTTATAGCACTCCGTTGGAAAATTGACTTGGGCATCAGTTGTCATCAACGATTCCTAGCCCATATTCTCGTTCATATCAAAGTCCGTCGTTACAATACTTGAACATATCAATCGCGCTCTATCAGCAAGAAAACCGTCACCGACCGTTCAGCTCCGTCCGAAGCCTGCCCTTACTCGGTGTGATTTGCCCGGTTCGTCGAGCCATCCTGGAACAAGATTCCCATCGTGTTTTAGAGCTTCCTCGATACTTGATAACATCCGCACCTCCTTACACGCCATCGGGCGTTGTGTCTTTAAAGCCGAGCCTGTGTGAGATATGGAGCGCACTGGGAAAGCATGGGGCGACAACCCAATAAACTGTGTCCATTCCCGTCGAGTGGTTTCTTGGGACGAACAAGTCAGGGCATATCACTGTCGATCTTGCCAGAGCACCGCCCATCCGGTAGGGCGTGATAACGTCAAGGCGGAGGAACATCATGCTGTTCAGGTGAACGGTTCGCCCGAAATCCAAGCGTTTCAGGGGACCCAGTTGAACGCATCCGGACCAGATCAAAGCATCGATGTACATGTCCAGGTATTGTCTTCCAGACACATTGAGCATGACAGGAAACGTCTAACCCTTGGGCTAACTGTCCTAGACACTCCATCCAGATAACTATTCAATCATCCGCATACTCGATGAAGATGCCAGTGAATTCTCATTCGAAGACGTCGGGTCAATTCTCCGGGAGCGGTCGGCCATGTCAGAAATGGGCTCTGGGGAAGACCGGCCAGAGTAAGTTCCATACCGATGTGTTTGGACAAAACACTGACGAGTAGTAGTTGCCTTCCATACGGCGAGAGAGTTCATGTGCCAGCGGTTCATCGATACCAGCCTGAGGACGAACAAATACCTGAAACACTGAGAGCCTATCTTGGGCAACATGATTATGTGCCGGGCATGACCCAGAAAACCTCGGAGGAAACAGGTTCAGTTCTAAAGTTGGTTAATGAGATCTTTCCAAGCGAAAACAGTGTCAAAGGAATCGAGAACCTCAGCATTCCTGTGTCGAACGAAATAGAGATTGAGATGGACAATGTTGATTGAGCAATGATGTTTGATAACAAAGCTGGGTTCTCCATGTGGTTGCTTGTCGGTCCTGTTGTTTCGGTATCGTCTGGTTTATCTGGTAAATGACAGATCCCACTTGCGGTCCTCCAAATGCTCTGTAGCGCATGATAGAGAAAATTCTTGGTCCCTTTCATTGGATCTGGTTGGAATAAAGACTGTGATACTTGATGAAAGTCAGAACTGAGAGATTAAGCGAAATCAGAGGTCGTCGCTCAAAGATTCCGTGTACGATAACGTGATGAGAAAAGGATATGCTGCCGGGCTAATGTCGATATAATAAGTGATAGTTGTTCGCCCCTCATCTGTGGTGATGGTGAATCAGTCGTCGCCACTCAATGGTTGAGATTTTTGAATATTGATACATCGTTGTCGGTTCTCATTCTTCTACAAACATTGAGCAGCTCTTGGCTACGAGGCAGTGTTTAACATGTACAGTAAGCTCATTGAAAGTCCAAAGCACACTGGCAGGGAGGCTTCTGGAAACGTCGTATTGGTTAAAGTGATAGGCTCGGCGATTCCACCTGTGTAAGTGATGTCGCCACAGGTGGTATGACCGACGTTGATGTTGATTCCTCAGAAAGACATGGGCTATGGTTGACAGTTGTTTGAAGGATAAACCAGAATAGATTTTGTCAGCATTTATGACTCATATTTTGGTATTGCGTGTTGTTTGCATGTAATCTTTCGTAACGGGATTCGGCAGTGGTAGATTCATCATGTCCGCTTATGCCGGAGTTGATGAAGTCGAAAGGCCCGAACGAATGAAGACTGGGAGCTGGGAAAGGGAACTTGGGAAGGTTATGTGGGCGATTCCAAATAGAAAAAGGATGTCAATGAACGTTGAAAGAAAATGAATATTAGCTCTTAAGAGGCAATCAGGTGACAGAAACTCTAAGGCTCGCTTGGCTCGTTCTTTCTCTTGTTGTGTCTGTGTCAGATTGACTAATGACAGGAGATTGAATACCTACTCAGGTAAAGAAGGAGCCTTGGCTTGAAAATCCGAGTTTATCTGGGGAAAGCAATCCGTCTTCAACGCGGCTTCTCCTAAATGTGATTATCATCCCAAGCACAACACAATCACGGCAGATGAATGAATGATTGCCTGTGTTCTGAATGAAGGCTGCAATGCTCAATAAGAAATACCCTGATTGAGAAACCAGATGTTGAAATGAGGAAAAGGTATGCGAACTGGCCACTTTATGCCCCCTGCCGTTACTACAAGAAATCAACAATCAACGTTGACTCAGCCCAGTTGAGTCAAACAAATCGCGAATTTGTTCAAATTGTTTTAGGTGGTAAGCTGATATAGCGGCATGCAGCTCGATATTTGTGGGAGATTTAAACTTAGCTCACACTCATTGCATGTGGAGTCTCGATAGCCAGCCGGTGAATGACTCAACCAAAGTACCGATGATTAGGTTACTCTCTGAAGTCTTATTCTGATTATCTGGTACTCATCAAATTCATAAAAGCGCAAGCATCTTGAATCGATTGGATTTCGGAGGAAACTAATCTCAGCAGCTAGGCAACCTCATTAGCCAATCCCCAATACTAAATCGCAGGCCCTGCTCGAACCTCACAGAAACAGAAATCACCGATCGGATACTCGCAACCACCAGCCAAATTCAGAGGTCAATATTATGAAGCCCATCGAATTAGATGGGAGGACCGGCGAGGGTGGAGGCCAGCTGGTACGTGTTGCCATCACCATCGCCGCCTTGACAACACAAGCCGTGACCATTAAGAATGTCCGAGGCAACCGTGAAAGGGGAGGTTCGTATTTATAGAGTGGCCGACAGTCAACATCTCCTGACCAAGAAACTCTAGGACTGAAAAGTCAGCATGTGACATCCATCCAGTGGCTGGCTGAGGTGACGGATGCTGATGTTGACGGTTTGAGTATTGGTTCACAGACTATTACTTTTGTACCGAGGCGGCCTCCTACGGAACTTTTTCAGCGAAACATCAAGATTTCCGCCGCTTCAGGGTCTGCCAGTACTCTTCTGATACTCCAGGCGATCCTGCCCTTCCTAATCTTTGCAGGCAACGATGGCGGCGAGCCAATCGAGCTGGAGATATCTGGTGGGACCAATGTTTCGTTCTCTCTGAGCTATGAATATCTTGATCAAGTACTTCTACCTGTCCTCGAAGAGCGCTTTGGTATTCTCGTGCAGAGAAGACTGGTGCGGCGAGGTTGGAGCCTAGGACCCCAGTCTCGTGGTTTGATATGGCTTAAGATACAGCCCCTGGGGCTGGGCCAGAAATTGCAGTTCAAGGCACCAGCTTCCAGATTGTATCCCGAATCTTTCGAGGTCAGCAAAGTCGACGCCAGTATTATCGTCCCCAGCGCGGCACATCAGACCATCCAGGCAGCACTGGTGGATGATCTGGCAGTTTTGTTCTCTGGTGCTGATGTCGAGTTCAAAGTGATGGAGGACTCGCACTCCGATTCACGGTGGTACATCTTGCTCGTCGCCCACACTCCATCAGGTATACGATGGGGTTGTGACTGGCTCGGTTCAATGCCAAAGAAGACAAAGAACGTGGCCGTCTTTGCCGAACAAGCCTCCAGAAAGCTATGCCGCAACTTGTACGAGGAGGTATCAACAGGAGGACAGGCAGATATTCACCTCCAAGACCAACTCATATGTTTCCAAGCCCTCTGCGAAGGTTATTCGTCGTTCCCACGGGGAGAAGACCCTGAGGACTCATCACCGGGCATTCTGATCGACGACATGAACAACCCGAGTAAAGGGAAGATGCGCAAAGAGAAGAATCATGAGCCTTTTGGCCATGGTTCTCTTCATTCGAAGACAGCGCGATGGGTCGTGAGCGAGATGATGCCTTCTGTACAATTTTTCAATAAGGGGCACTTAGCCAACGGTGCAGGATTGTCGCTGGGGTAGAGAGTTAGGATTTGCTTCACCGCCAGTCTGTGAAGTTGATGTGAGTGAGTCATACTAATCAGGATTGTGCCAGTATTGAAACCTTGTTTCTACCTTGTTCCTGCATGGCACCTTGTCGCTTGTTTGCGGCTTGTGTAGCGCATTAAAACCTTTCTCTCACTTGGTTGCAATCGGGGGCTTGCATGACCTGGTTGGGCATCGTGGGATGGTCGTGTCAAAAAGTCATGTCTAAGCGAATAGACTAATAATACGAACCAAGTCTACTTTGTAGAACATTCCTACAGGATGAATGCATGTTGAAATGATACAATAAAAGAACCAGGCTTGCAATATATCTCCTCTAATATTTCGTTCTTATATACTGATTATCTTGTCGTGAAGTCGGGCATCAACAATTCCAGCTTGATCATTTTTCCTACTGAACAGAATTATTGTAAATTCCACAAATTCGTACAACATATGGCTGACTTGTATACAAAGAGAGCTCCTTCTCCAAATTAAAACCGGCTTGTATGACTTTGCTTCGAGGCCTCAATGATGCCCAACCTGGCAGCCCTTATTCCGAAGGCAACTCTCCAAATCGATACTGTGCCCAAGCAAAACTGCCCTCATGTAAAGTCCAGGTTCTCTTTCCCCAGTCCTGACCAGCTGCGCCCGCGGCGATGAACACTGGCATCAAATGATCCATGAATGGGTGTGCTTGTCTGGCATCACCACGCTTACAGACGGCAGCCATCTTCTCTTCTCTTACGGAGGGGTCTGTCTCGACGGCATCTCTGAGGGCATTATCGAAACTAACTGCGTAGGGTAGAGGCTCGTTGTTGCCTTCATACATGTAGCGCATATCTCGTAGGTTATGAACAGACATGCCAGCGCCGATGATAACGATGCCCTGTTCTCGGAGGGAGGATACAGCTCGGCCGAGAGCATAGTGAGCGTGGGGGTCTTCGTTCTTGAAGAGGGATACTTGAACGAGTGGAACATTGAGAGGGTTCGTTTCTGGATTAAATGCTGTGGGATGTGAGCATGCATAAGGTCGTCTGAGCATGGGTTGACATACCAACATGGAAGCCAGACCACACACCATGATCTAGACCACGTTTCACACCATATGACTGTATGCCAGCTTCTGATAGCAGAATCATGATCTTGCTTGCAAGCTCAGGGTCTCCTCTGTTAGGGTATTTGGCCTTGTAGAAGTGTTCAGGGAAGCCAGAGAAACTAGTCGCAGTCAGCAATGTCTCCAGCATGTAGAGTGAGAATGCATACTCATAAATAAGGTCGGTATGCTCAGCATTATTGACATGAATAGCGCGCTCTTCACCCATCCAATGAGCGGAAAAGACAACTACGGCTTTTGGCTTGACTTTTTGGGTTATCTCCCGGCCAATTTGTTGAAGAACAGGAAAAACTGGGTGTTCAGTGTTGTATTGGACATCGGGCTACATTCTGTCAGAGCGTGTAAACCACTGTGTATGTAGTACAGGCATCCTTACTCCGCCATGGCTGAAGAAATACACCGGTGTTTTATAAGAAGAAGACGCATTCGACCGATTCGTCAAGCTAACGCTCGAATTCTTCGAAGTTTCATACCAATCCGCGCCATACCTCTGCAGTGTCGTTGTGAACGCCTTGAGGGGCGACGCACCAAAGAGAGCAAACATGGCTACGGATAAGGACAGTAGTCCAACCAGGGAACGGAAAGAGAGGAATTGAACCATGGTGAAGCCCTCGATAAGATGGATATAATTACTTCCAGTTGGGAAGTCAATCAAGTTACAACGCAGGTCATAACGGGTTTGACAATAATATGAAGGTTATATATCCGGATATCCAGATCAGGGGAATCCAGGGTCTTTCTTTAGTGGGGTTCCCGCGCGGTAGAAGATTGAAGAGCTGGGAATGCTTACAAAGGTGTTTCAGTTTATGGACTGAGGACCACCAGATAATGACGAGAGATCATGTTTATTAGAATGGTTTGAATTTCAATGGTTGGCTGGGGATAATTACTTGAAGACTCAGGTAAGTTATGCCGTTGAAGTGACTCTATTTATACAATAGCTGCCAACCACGGCATGCTGGCCACAGACCAATTGCTGTGGTAAGTGCCTGTGGTAAGTGCCTGGTGTTAGTCCAAGAAGCTTGAAGCTTTCATATAGGAGTAGATGAGCACCAATCATGAGACGCTGTGTACAGCCTGGATTTGAGGCCTTCTGCAACACACAACCATCCAGAAATTAGCACAAGCTGAAAAGCATTGTTCCAAATTACAATTGGATTTTTTACTTTGATTTCATCTTTTTTTTTTTTTTTTTCGTTCGTTCAATATCCCAAAACTTCAAACATAATTTCTATCAAAACCAACACAGATGACCGTTTTCGATTCATCACAACCCGGAAAAACAAGACACCCGTAGAGCTCTACCGTTGCTGTGCAACTACTAACTACCTACCAGAAATTTAACCTAGCTCTCCTAAAAAAAAAGTCGATGAACTCGTTAGCGCATGTGAACATTGAGCTTCATCTCCAGCAACGAATTCCACCCATCCATCACCTGCCTATCCTCCCATCTCGCGTACTCTTTGCGCGCTGTTTTGTAATTCTTGGGGCACGACTACATTCACTTGCCAGAGTCCATTGCCTAAAATCCACCAATCATGGCCCCTCTCATTCTTCACAATGTCCCCGACGATGAATGCTATGTCGGCGACGATGGCATTAAACGGCCCTACGCAATGTATTTCAACCAGTATGTTTATATAAACGGACACCACAATCTCCTGATTCGCATCCTAACATTCATGTCTCCCAGACAAGATGGCCCCGCCGGCAGTGTACGCTCACGTCGCAATGTCGCCGAAACAGGCTCCTTTGGTAAATCAACACGTCGCTCCCGATCACGCACCGGTACACCCGCCCGCAATCGCGAAGACCCTACTCTAGCTGCGGCAGACAAGATCTTCGGCGACTGGGTCAACAACCAGCAACCAGCAGCGGCCGCCGCCCCCGTCGTCCAGCGTAAGAGCAGCGGCATGATGCAGGAAGAGCCTGCTCCACAGCGTGTCGTCACCTCCACGCCCGTCGAGATTGTCCTCCGAGGCTATCGATCCTCTACTCAGCAGTACGCTGCCATCGCGCACTACGAATCTCTGGCTGGCACGATTCTGGAGGATTATCCTCGAGAACCTCCGGCTTCCCAACGTCGATACAAGTCCGAACTGCGAGATCCTGCTTTTACACGGCATCGCGCCCTTTCTCCTGAAGAGAGGGCAATGGTGAATCGTGCGGATGGTGGAGAGCACTGGGTCAAGGTTACATTTGAGAGCAGGGAAGCTGGTGATGCGGCAATCTTCGCTAGCCCTCAGAAAGTTCTGGGCTATTTTGTATATGCTGAGCCATACCGTGGTGCTCAGACCGTGAGGGATGAAGCCTGTCCCGACGTTGAACCTTTCATCGATCACGGCCGATCTTTCAGCGTACCAGCCGCGGTTGGCTCCTCGAGTCGAAAGCCTGTCAGCGGTCTTCCTTCCTCCTTCAACAGCCGTCTTCTTGACCTCTCACCACCTCGCTCGCAAACCTCCAGTCTCACCATGGATACCGGGACCATCAGCAACTCTCGGTCTAGCGTCACCGTCACTGAACCCATCATCTCCAGACCAAGCCCATCAACTGGCGTTGAGCCCGTCGAGATCAGCGAAGACAGCGTCTTCTGCCGCCGCATTCCCACAGCTCGTCGTGTGAATATCCTTCCTGCCGAACAGGCTCTCCTCCCACAGCAGACCTACATGCAACGTCTGGTCAACTGCATCCCCATCATCAAGTGGTTCGGCGGCAGCATGATCGGAAACGAGGTCCCCCGTACGGAAACGGGCGAGTTCGACTGGTCAAAGGCCAGTCTATACTGGAAGCTCATCTGGTGGCTTGATGCCACATTTGGTCTGTTTAATGGCGATGTTCTCAACGCAGACAAGGACGATTAGGTATTGCAACGTCTGCTTAGGACGCAACAAAACAGTCAGCACAGAGCTAAACATAGCCATTGTACCAGAACTGGCGTCACGGTGTACGAGCAGATGACGGGGGGGTTCAAGGCGGCATAATAATGGTACCAAAGGCGTCAGGCGTGGTAAGAATGCTTTTTTTTCTGGCTTTGTTCAGACATGTAGTTTTTGTAACTCTACTTGGAAGGGAGGGAAAGCGGTGCATATGTAACGTAACGTATAAGAATAATTGTGCATTGACAGGACGAACAGATATCCCTACAGATTCATATAGAATGCCAATCCCTCCTCTTGATCGTGATGCGTAACAAAAGACCAAAATCCCTAACGCCATATTGTGTGATATTAATCCGGTAATTTTGTAATTTGCTTGCGCAGTTAACATCCCTTCTACCCCATGAATTCTCAGGTTCCATCATCTCGACTACCCCATGGCGTCTGAGCAATGTCCTGATCTACCTCATGCCCGGGGGTTTTCGTTGAGTCGCCCCCTGTTGAGCCTCGTCTAGTAGACTCCTCATGCGTCTCATCATCACCAGTCTCATGCCCTTGCGCTTCTCCCTCGGCATCTTCCCCCCGGCCAGCATCTGCCTCAACAACAGGCATCAACAGCTCCGAGCGGCTCATATCCCCATCAGGAGTGTCGACATGTCCGCTTAATGAATCAAACGTCGCATCCGTAATGCGACGTATGGGCTGCGGTGAGAACGGTCTCGCGTTACGGGGTTTGTTGAAATCTGTAGAAAAGACACTGTCGCTATCATTACCACCGTTGGGTTTCGCATCTGATGTCAATGCGGCAAGGGATTGGAACCTTTCCCCGTCGACTAATAGACTATCGCTTCTAGCATGTCCTTGTCTGGACACATCGGATCCTGAATCGGCGAGAATGCTTTTCGGCGGTAGAATAGAGAAGATCTTGGTTGCCTCTGCGCTGCCGCCGTTGTTGGTGGCAGTGGTGTCGTCCTCCGTCGCGAACAAGTCCTGGCCTTTTTCGAGAATGTCATCTAGGCCACCACCGCTCCAGCCTTTCCTCGCCAAACCCTCAAAAATGTCGACTTCGGCGCGGATTAGACTACAGCTTGCGTCAACAATCTTCCCACTTGTCTCTTGGCTTTCTCTCAAAAGCGAACGAGCATGGTCAGCATGAAGACTTGTCAGGCCGTCAAGTTTCGTCGTCAACTCAACGAGATGTGCTCTAAACCGTGCAACGTCTCTTCTTCGCTGCTTGTGAAGCTTCAGGCCCTCCTTCTCCAGACGCTTGATTTCTCTGCTCTGCGCCTTGACTTTCTGAACATAGGTTTCCTCCTCATCGTCAATAACGGTCTGCCACTTGTCAAGTTCGTGTAGTAGCGGGACTTCAAAAGAACGGTACACTGTTTCTGAAAGGATCTGCTGGTGATTCGCAATAAGATGGTGGACACCCGAGGCTGACATGAGCATATCGGCGGTACAGGAGCCCTTGGTCGTGAAACTGGCTGTCATGTTTGTACTTGACGGGCCTATAGGCTCCGAACGAGCTTCCTTTAGACGTGCGCATGCTTCCAAGGCCGAGCCGAAGTTAGAGGCAGAGGTGGAAAGCGTGGCGAGTGCAAGGCGGTAGGCTTTCGCTGAGGCGATGAGGTCAGAGTATGCTTGCTGGGATAGGGCAAGGTCGGCTTTTGTAAGTACGGCATGAGACGGCCGCGGAGGCGGCGGTAATGGAAGATTGAACTGCGATAAAGGATTCGCCGTCGATGCGATCGAGTACACCGGCGACCCAGGCACAGGAGGGAGTTGGGAGAGCGTCGGCGATGCGGCGCGGGACAGTTCGGGCGAGGCCATGTTTATTGTTTACTTTTTTGGAGAGGGGATGATAAGCCGATCGCAAGATTGGAAATAAGATAAAGTCAAGGCAGCAGGATGCTTTTCTAGAGTATCAAGCTTAGCATGTCGCACAGAGTACAATCAAGTACTCGAGACAGAAGGGCTCTCTCAGAAGCTGGGAACTGCGCGTAGGGCTGATGAAAGTGTGGCTTCTGTATTATCGAGGATATCTATTGAGTATTGGCAGAAGCGAAGAGAGTCGAAGGGAAGCAGGCTCGATGAACTGTTGGAGAAGGATAGAATTATACATACAAGGGTTAAGGGTCAGACCCCCCCACTATGTTGTAATTGCGAGTTGTGTCCACCGTCCACTCCACTAAAATTTAGCTGCGTTTTACTGGGTGTTACAGTACATGCATGCAATGACAGGCTTAGAACCAAGGCACATTAATCGGTAGAACATTCCATTGAGCTCACAGTTGAATCGGAATTTCTCTTGGTGCAGTAGTGGGAGGTAGGCACCTAACTTAAGTAGTTAAGCCAAAGGAGGTTATCAATCACATGTAAGAAATATGGATATCACAAGGCCCAGTAGATGAACACGCGGTCATCGTGGTGGGGAGTTGATTGGTTCAATAGAGTATGAGTTGGTGGTATTGTAGACAACCATCTCTATCTATAGCCGCATTTCCCGCCAAGCGGTATGAGTGTATCTAGACATGTACTGAAGGCTGTCTTCACCCATTTAATAATTCCGACTCCTTTATTTTCGTCTGAAGCCTCTGTGTATGCCTATATAGTACACAACCAATCGCGTCTACAAAAAGTCGCGCTCTATTTCTTGGGGGGGAGTCTTGAGGTCAGGAAGTTTTCTACATCATCCAACTCCTCGAGACAGGCAGAGTGTCCCATGTTGCTAAAAACAATCAGCATTTAATCGACCATGAGGAAAGATTATACTTACGGGTAGACCTTCCAGGTCACATCGTAACCGAGACTCTTGAGAATGTCGGCGCTGATCTTCCCGCGCTCGGTTCTGACGATGGGGTCCTGGTCACCGTGGAACATTATCACTGGCGTCTTGCGGTTGGCATCATCAGGGCTGACGAGCTCTGCAAACGTTTTGGATAGCAGCAACCAGGATGAAAGACCGACAATACCGGCGAGTTGGTGCTTGTATGTCAAGCCAGATAGGATGGCCATGGCGCCGCCCTGAGAGAAACCACCAATGACGATGCGCTCAGGAGGAATACCAGAGTCGACCTCCTCCTGGATGAGCTCATGGAAGTACTTTTGACTACGCTTGATGCCCTCAGTGTCCTCATTGGCAACAAGAGTGTCGACATTGCCACCAAGAGCTTTCTATTCGAGGTTAGATGGACAATTGGTAAGCAGAAGGGTGACTTACAACGTCAAACCAGCCAGGCATTCTCATTCCCATGTTCTTTATCCCATTAGTATAATGAAGCATAACCTGCGCGGTGAATACTCACGACGGTAATGGGAATTTGGGGGGCGGTGGGCAATATAAACTTGACCTCGTCCAGTCGCTGTCTTCGACGCCAGTTCTCAACAGCAGATGCCCAACCATGGCCAGTATCACCAAGACCATGGATGAAGATAACAGTTGCCGTATGGCGGGACGCCGCAGGGAACACAAGGGGAGCGATTCTGCTAGAAGACATTTTTTCCTGTGGAAGCTTTGACGGTATGAAGTTCCAGATGGTGATGAGTACCAATGGTAGGCCAAAGATGACAAGTGACTTGAAGAGGGTGAAGAAGCTTGTGGTTGAGCTTGTGCTGTTGGGAGTTTGCTTGTCTTGGGACATGGTAGGTGTAAAAGGCACCCAATCTGAAGGCAGTGATTCGGAGAGAAGCTGCTGGAAGTGGAGCTCGGATTTCGGTTACCCTGTAGTTGTATGTTGCAATTGTACAATGGCAGTGTCAGAATTGTAGGCCACGCCCAATGTGTGTGAGGATGGTACAGAGCTCGATAGGATGGACAATCCTGGAAGTATGCAACCAGATAAGAAAAATGAAAATGAAAAGCTATTCCCGAATTGCCGGACGGTCATTGTTATTAATCATCGTCAAATCATGACAGAACTACCGGGATAAATCCATTTTTAAACGAACGACGGCCATTGCGCTACAAGGGGAAGTGAAGGCATTGCTTTTTCCCATCAGGCACGCAAGTAAACAGGTCTGGACAAAACGGTATAAGTAAATAATAGATGTATATACTAAATCAATGCTTGCCCATGCCGTGTAACCCAAACAAATGCTCGCTTAATGCATGATAACTAACATATAACTCCTGTAGAACAGCTTAGGACGCGTTTGTCTCTTCAATTGAAGCAGGAGCTGGATATCCGTCTGGTACACCCCAGCCTTTTCTCATCTGCTCGGACGGTCCGCATCGCCATGAACATCCCCTGTGGATAAAGGGAACAGTCCTCTCACCCTCGGCCATGCTCAGAGGAACCACGCGCACTTGACTTGGCGTCTCACTCTTTATAGGTTGACATGTTCGCACATCGCGCCATTCCACCCATTCGACTGTCGGCACTACCATTGGTGTTCTGCATCTAGAACAGGTAAGGCCTCCAATCTCCTTCAGCTGTTGTGCACGCTCGAGCAATTTTCGTAAGTGTGATAAACCTTCTGGGATATAGTATCCCATCTCCGATAGTTGTGTACTCTGATAACAGGCGCGGAGAGCTGTCTCAAGAAGACTCGGCACTCGAGTGGCACCCACCACGCTATTTTGCGGCTCACTCGGGACTGAAGACACAGAACTGCTCGTGCTTGAGCCCTCAACAGCCAGTGTTCGAGCTCTGTAATCAGTTGGAATTTTGAAATCTGATGAAATTCTTCCCGCAGTGTCGCTGAGCTGCAAGGGTGAACGGCCAAGCGAGCGACTGACAAGGTGTGGGACAGCAGCGTTTTCCAATCCGGTATATGAGTACAACAAAGCCTCCTTCGATTGGCCCTCATCTCCCAATACCTGTTCGGTAAGATCCTCCTCAGGCTGCCAAAAAGGATTGGGATGCACGACTAGGGTATGGAGGTTATTCCCATGTGCGAAAAGATCAAGCAATTCGACAGGTAGTGACCGCAACCGATTCTGAGATACATTGAGTTCTTTGAGGTGCTTCAATTTTGCGATCGCGGGAGGGAGCTCAGTGAGTTTGTTGCCACGCAGACTGAGAATAGTCAGGTGCGTGAGATCAAAGATTGCGCCAGGAACCCGCGTGAGTCTGTTCATGGCCAAGTACATCTTGAGTTCGGGGTCCTTTTGCTCAAACGCGACATCTTTGGTCACGATAGGAATACACGTGAACTGAGACAGAGGACTGATGGTATCGTTGGATATATCCTCCAGTCCCATGGACCAAAAGTCAATCGTCTCTTCACCGTGCTCTAGACAAGCTTGGACTTTGTTGCGGGCGAGCTGTTCTGCCTTTGAGACGCGACGCACGGTGCGATCCAATGCTGGTAACCGCGATTTTGGAGTTGTGTCGAGATGATCTGCGATTCCATCACTCTCATTACCGTCGCTGCCCAGAAAAACACCACTGTCTGCCTGTCGCGTCCATGGCCTCCTCTGCTTGGGGATGTGAATAGCTTCTCCAAAGGTAGAGTCTGATGATGTGGGATGCTGCTGGAACCAGGAGCCGACGTATCTCTTCTTGCGACGACCTTCTACATAGTTGTCCAAAGCCGGATCATCATCACTTGAGAAAATGGCCGGATCACTAGAGTTGAAAGCTGTGGAAGACGCGTGTTTGGCAGTTTGACCGCGGACGCGTTTTCTTGGATTATTGCTGAAACTCTGCGATTGTTCATCCCAAGAGACTGCGGGAAGGCAGGGAAGGGACGGTTCTTCGATAGTCATGACGTTTGAGACAAAATATAATATAGAAAAAGGGAGAACTAACACGCCAATGTCTGAACAAAGTGATAGATATAAAAGATAAAAGGGATAAAGGACCCTGGGATGGAACGGGAGCGAAACTAGTGAAGCGGCTGGTGCGGAACTCATACAAGCCGTGGAGACCCTGAGTTTGGATGGGCTGGGCTGGGCTGGGCTGGGAAGAGGCGACACGCGACGCCGAGTGACGAACGTGAGACAAGGATTGCCGGCCCCACTTGACGCAACGGAGCTGGCACACTTTCGCCGGAAGGGATGCACGTGCCAGCGGAAACGGTACTTGTAGTACAATCACCAGCTTTCTGTCAATTTGTCGGCGGATGCAACGTGAAACCAATCGCTGTGTATCATGCATCTTATTTTTAACGTGAAGCACTTAAACAATATCATGCCATTGGGGTCGTTGACCATTTGTTGTACATACACCACTCATACCTCACATAATGCACCACTACCGATATCCCTGGCAGTCCCTTACGAATTCGGCCGATACGGAACTTCCACTGTAGCACCCAAATCGCCTTGAAACGTTGAATTACCAAGTTTTACATGCCGTGCCATTGTCTCTTATAGGAATAACAAAACATACATGCGATCTTGTCAGCATAAATCTATTGTTTACTTTTAATCCCAATCGTCATCACTATCGACATTACGAGACCTTCCAGCAGCCCCTGTCTTGATGCTCTTTCCTGCTAACCGCTCTTCCTCAGCATCTTCCGCAGCCTGTCTCCTCTTGATAACCCTCATGTCGGTTTCGGGTACAGCGCCCACCTCGACAAGCAGATCATCAATCTTTTGCATGTTCGTTCTTACACCACCGATCGTTGCCAGCGTCACAATCTGCTTGACGATATCGCCATTCTTGTATACCAACACAGTGGGACAATTCCTGTCGGGGTAGTTCTCGATCGCCTGGCTTGCTCTGATTTCGCAAAACTTGACCTCGCCATACTCCTGAGCAGCTTGTCTCCATAGTTCAGACAGTACTCTTGACTCGACATTGGTGCCCATGGAAGATGTGAGGTTGACAAAAACAGGACCATTCTTGGATGCATCTGTTACTTCGCGCTGGTACTCTGGTTTTGAGAGAGGATAAACGCTTCCGTGGAGAGACTTCTTCTGTATTCCGCTCAGCTCGGCCATGCGCTTTTGCCGATACAGTTCGAGGAACGCTTCATCTTCGTCGTCTTCGAGCTCGTCTAATTCGTCTAGATCCTTTCCTTCCAGTCGGTTCTCGTGCGCTAATCGTCTACCTTCTAAAATAGCCTCCTCGATCATAGGAGTAGGGCTGGGAGGCTTCTCAGGGATAACGCCATGCTTTCGCAGAATATCATTCCTTTGGAGGGGTTAACTTTTGGGAGGATGGAGGGGTAGCTGGAGGGCTGGCAAACCATTCTGTGTCGGCGTTAGGGTCGTCAATAGGAACAGCTATTCGCTGATCTCCAGGAGCTGCCATTTTGATCAGTTCGTAAATGATACAGAACTGGAAATGACTTCAAAGCTGGTAGAAGTATGATAGCAAGAAACGGCAGCCTGGCGAACGGAGCTTCAGATCACCGCCTGACGTACGTACCACTCAAGGCGTGTCCATGGCGCGCATAATTGTTTGAATGCCTTGCACAAGCCCCACTAATGCATTGCATAAAATCCAAGCCCATCGGCGCCTCTTTGCACCGACCAGACTTTTCCTCAATCAGAAGCCAATTTGCGCTAGGGCTTCATTCAGATTTTGTCATCACGTGGTATGGGCTGGACAACCCTAAGCACGCTAATCCAGTTTGGACGCAAATTCTGGCCCAGAGGCAAACGAAGCGCCCTCCCCTCAAGCCCACCGAACTTTTCTCGCTTACCTCCTCTCAACCCACCTTGCGAGCCTCCAAATCTGCTCCGGATTTCGTCAAGTTTTTCCCTTCTCGCAAGAAACCGACAAGTTATTCTCGAGAAAATCAGTCAAGATGGTAAGCGACCGGATTTTCCTGATGCCTTTTCACGATGGAACACAACACCGAACGATGGATCAAGGACAAGTTCAAGTCTGGGATGGAAGATACTTTCGACAAGTTGGGGTGTGCCAAAGACATCGATGATGAAGGGGAAAAAAGGACATCAATTATCAACCATCAACAAGACGACACACGACTCCCCCTCGACCATCAAATATTCATGTCAACACGAATTGAACTTATCACTAATTAATGCCTCATCAATAGGTTCTCGCCGTTGATCTCCTGAACCCTTCCCCGGCCGCCGAGGCTAAGAAGCACAAGCTCAAGGTACGATAATACAACACCACCAATCAAGCATGACAACAGTCGAACGATATCTAACACACTTGTCACAGACCCTCGTGCCCGCCCCTCGATCCTTCTTCATGGACGTCAAGTGCCCCGGTTGCTTCACCATCACCACCGTCTTCTCTCACGCCCAGACCGTTGTCATCTGCCAGGGATGCACTACTGTTCTTTGCCAGCCTACCGGTGGTAAGGCCCGTTTGACTGAGGGCTGCTCTTTCCGACGAAAGTAAACTAGTCTAGCTTTATTCAATAATAAAAGTTAGGCGGTTCTACTTTCCTTGGGTACTCATGACTCTTACGGTTTACATCATGGTGTTCGCCATCTCGGATCTGCAAATCTAACCCTTTCGACATGGGCGTCTGGAACAAACGTTGCCGAATACCAATCGACAAAAAAGCACAAAAATCACTTTGCAGATAGAAGATGGGGCACCCAAGAATAAGGGGCGTTTGGGGGTCTCCGGATATCTCGCATGGCACGACATCATTCTTACCTTTGTTTTTTCCGTTGCGCGCGCGCCTTGTACCACATTAAGAGTCGTCTCGAGGCAAGGGGGAAGGGGGAAAGAACTATTTTCTTTTTTACTAAAAAAGCACTGCATGGGTGGAAAGCTGGAGAGAAGCCTTCACGAGTGTCTGGGACGGTCTAGAATGGGCCGATTTTGGATGCGAGGACGTGGAACCGCTGGTTGATGATCGCTTCATACCCGAGTGCAGTGGGTAGCGGAGGATGGTCACTGTGCTTTTGCGAAATTCACAATGGTTTCCACAAATACCTCGTCGTTCACTTTGGGACTCTGTTTGATCGGTGTGATGTCGTGAATGTGTTGTGTAGTTGACTGATGTGTTGCCTCGACCATTGCCACTGCTACTTCGTGACTCATTCGTCGATGCTGCCTGGAGGTCAACTGTAAACCAGGCCTGCAGACCACCTCGGTATGTAGTGACTCTGAGCAGCGTCATCGATTTTTCTCATATTGAAACCCCAACATCTCAATGTCGGAGATGGTGGTCCGTATCAAGCAGTCTAGCTTGAATTTTATTTGTAGACGACAAGACTAGCAGACCTCAGGTCACCCCAGACTTTATCAGGCTCGAGTTAGATTGATGGATGGCTAGCTATCAGATATCATGAAGTTGAGATAGATTGGAGGCGGGCCTCAAATATGTGTTTTCTCATGTTTGTTAACCGGTATGGAAAAACTACCTTCATTTGGAGATGTACTGCTTGAGCAAACTTTTCTCAGTCTCGAACTACTGAGAAATGTCGTTCTGCTATTGAGAATATGCATACATGAGTACCAGTGGCGAGATTGCTATAATCACGACGGAGATAAATCAACGAATGATATTGGTAAAAATTCATACACGAATTATTGCTCACTAAAACGTGATCATCGATGCATTGATATTGAGGTATAAGCTTGCCAAGTACTTATAGTAAGTTACCGTGGAATTGAAGCTCATCTTGATAAACAACATCTCCAAAATATGTGATCCAGAAAGAAAACATTGTGGAAGTGGTCTTCATTGGGTTATGGCGAATATCTGCTGTCACAAGTATAACCCATGCATCATTTCGTATTATTCATCTACAACCTAGCTGCACCATACTTGAACATTCAAGTGGTGTATCTTTCAAATTAACTTTATCCTCGGATTGTCCTCAATTGAAGAATGAGTTGCTAGCAATACGTGAATGTCGAATATGTGAGAATTTTCCATCACTAAACAATCCACTACCTTAAAATACAACATCGTTGTCTTGGAGTAAATCGCCACTTCCCTGACTACAACCTTGCTCCGCTGCACAGCATCGCCTTCATATGCAAAAATCACCCTGTCGAATATTGTCCTGTCGCTGATCAGGAAAAACAGCTTATCAGATGCTTTCAGAACCCTGCGCCGTTAAACCAATCACCAACTCGATGAATCCGCTCTCACTTTTTTGGATGAATGATAAATGCAGGGCACATGACCAGGCACCACTTTACGCGAAATTGGCACGAACTAGCCGCGTCCTAAACCCAATCCTGTTGCCCCCATACTTTACCCCATAGAGCAGTTGCGTTGCTTTGGGGATCGCTACTGCACTGTCCAGACCCGTAAAGTTTTACAGTACATGGCGGGTTAGCGAACCCCCGGACCACTTCACTTGTCCTCTTCTCCCCCTTGTGCTTGTGCTCGATTCTCCCCAGCAACAATCACTTTGTCTCTTTCCATTTATCATCAAACCCCTCCATCCGATTGATTCCATGCGCTTTTCTTTTTGACCCTTGCAAAAGTCCTCTCGTCAGAGACGTCATATTACACCTGCTCTCTCCTTCTTTCCTGGCTACGCTTTTTGGCTTTTTACATCCCAAAAACCTTCTACCATCCGATCTGACATTGAAAACCACTATTTCTTGAACGAACTCCATTCTCAATCAAGATTGATTGACTGTCCTCATCAACAACGTACGCTCTTGCAATTCCTTCAACTCTCTCCCATCATGTCCACCCCTCGAACTAAGCGTCAATTCGCCGGCGCTGCCGCCGACCCTACTCAGCGCTCAATTACATCCTTCTTCAACGCCCAACCCTCCGCTACCGAAGCTGTCGAGACCAATGCCAATCAACCTGTTCTCCCTGCTTCTGTTCAAGCCAATCTACTAAGTGTCGGCATGCGTGTTCGCAAGTCCGTGCCCGAAGGTTACAAGACTGTTGGTACCAGCGCCTTCAAGCTCTGGACTGATAACACCCCAATGCCCGCACAGACTGCCCGTCCTACTACCGTCAAGGCATCATCCAGGGAGCT
The DNA here is from genome assembly GCA_013623525.1 of Fusarium dimerum. NCBI lineage: Eukaryota > Fungi > Ascomycota > Sordariomycetes > Hypocreales > Nectriaceae > Fusarium > Fusarium dimerum. The sequence continues at coordinate 83,285 of JABGLY010000121.1, forward strand.
TCTACCATTCTGTGGCATCAACAGAGTTGGTGGTCTTGAATCTCAGCCCGAGTTCGAACGAGATGACGATATTCCGGATTTAAACGATCTTCCTGAACTTACAATGTCTCAAGAGAGCAACGACGGTGCCGACGACAACTCTCGGAAGCGATTCTTCGATGATGACGAAGTCTTGGAAGGCAACCCCCACTCCTTGACGATGGAACAGGGCAATGGACGAGTTTTGGCCGTACCAGTTTCTCGAACCAAAAAGTCTGGTCCCAAGGTACATCAGGGACATGTCAAGTCAAACTCTGACTTTGAAGAGGCTGATTTCTTCGTTTACAACGCCGACCGAGAAATGGAGTTGGCCAACTGAAGTCTCGGCTGTTTGTTTGTCATGTTTCATGTATTATGATGTTCACTGTTATCCTTTGGTGTTTGGCGCTTATATAAAGATGCTTCAGAGCTAGTTGTAGGATCATGACGGGGTTTGTCTTCATCAATTAAATAGTTATATGGTGTTATTGTAGACAGGAAACGCTGTACGGGATCATTGATAATCAAGATTCTTACACTTACGCCAACTTATATGCCCACAAACGGTTCTCGAAACTCAAGCAGGTCCCTTTGTCCGTAAAACTCACCCGCAACAGTCAGGATCATGTTGAGTGTAGCACGGAGGTTAGCGCGGGACCGTTCTCTGGCAGCCTCCTTCTCGGCTTCTTCCTGAGCATCTTGATCTTCGCCGTCTGAGACGCCTGCGTTCTCGAGGCTAGCAAGCAGTCGTGCTTTCACCTGCTCGAGGTCTTGAGCTGCATCAGAGGGTATCTCACCGTCTTCGGCGTCCGTATCGGATTCGAGGTCCATGGCGACGTCTTCGTCTTCATCGTCTTCAACCTCACCTTCCTCTGCGTCCGGTCTTGTCTCGGTTGTTGCATCCGCGTCTGCTTTGGTCCCAGTCTGAGTCGCTTCTGGCCGGTTGTCCTCAGAAGACGGAGCGGAGTCATCGTTGTCGTCTTCGTCTGCAACCTCATCTTCCTCTTCACCAGCACTTATTGCACCCTCGACCTCAACTTCTTCATAGTCCACCAAAACATCCTCATCGCTACTGCTTCTGTCCACCGCCTCGTGCGCTCCCAGCCCACCCTCTGCCAACTCTTCCCTCAGAGCAGCCATCTCTGCCAAGCTCCGTCCCAACAGCACAGCCCTCCGACCCAGGTCGCGGACCCATCCAATCTCGACGTGATTCAACTCGCCCTTTTCAGGTAGTCGCGCGAGTAGAGCCCACAGCCAGCGACTCGTGCGCTCGAGAAGCGTATATCCACGACGGAGGAACTTGCCACCAAGTAGGACACGGAGGATACGTAACGTGGTGTCTTTGGACATGAGGGCGATTTGTAACGGGTGTGGGTCGGCGGTGCGAAGAAGACGGGACCATACGGCGATGGGGGAGGTGTTGCGGCCAAAGGGTTCGGCAGAAGTCGCTTGTGATGGAGAGAGTCGAGACCGGGCGTTTGGTGGTGGTTCGCGTTGGACGATGGATCGAAGACGGAGGTATTGATCCATAATCGAAGCAAAGTAGGCCTCATGTAAAGACCTCTCGTCATCGAAATCATCGTCTTCTGTCCCTTGTCCCTGCTCATCTTCTTCTCCATCCCAGTTATCTGGCATGGCTGTATATGCGCCATCCTGATAGTACCCTCTTGAATCACCGATTCCTGTGTTGTAGATACTTCGATCCAGCGCTTCGTTCTCTTCTTCTCCTTCTTCTTCTCCATCTTCGTCCTCTCTCACGAATCCATCAGGAAGCTGTGGCCCAATCTGAATCTTTGGGGCGACTAACAAATGCGGAATGTCGTTAGCTTGTTGCCTGTAACTCACCAGATCAGTATTTGTACTCTGAAAGGAATCTATTCAGCGTGAATAAGGATGCAACGTGTAGATTTGAAAGGGAATCATACCTAACAGAGTTGAGATAGGCCATAGCATCAGCGTCATCCTCAAAATCCGACTCCTCGCCAGGAGGAATGGTTGTTGCGTTGGAGCCTGAAAAAACATATTTCTGGCCCCATGTTGGATCTATGCCCGAGTGCTGATGTTGTCGAGACTTTGAGTTTTGTTTCTTTGGTCTTTTTGCCTCGTGTTTCTCTTGAATCTCGCCATCGTCTGCCTCGTCGAAATCCCGTTTCCCCATTGTTGTGTTGTGATATTTAGTGTTAGAAAGAGAAGGTGTTTGCGTACTAGTATCAGTATGTATGACAAGACCCTTGCGCAACGCGATGGTTGTTGCAAGGTCCTTATCGATAAGAGAATTGTATCCCACTCTTCTCTATGTTTGTTGTAGCTTCCACATGCCTACGCTCGATAACGGCCTTTGGATGAGCTTTTCATGACAACCAATGAATCATGAGTTCGACATTTTCACGTCGTCTAACGGCAAAGCCGTCAATATCACGCACAGTTACTCGCAGGCTGGTCTCCCTGCAATTGACAACACCATGCCGCTCCTACAGCAACTACAACCACTTCGTTGAGAGCCGTAAGTCTGTGCCTAATTATCGCTCCAACTCAAGCTAAGCATTTCAGAACAACCACCGTCTCCTACTCGAAACACCTCTTCTTTTCGTCTCGCTGTCAAAGATAACATCGCTACTGCCGACTATCCAACACAATGCGCCTCTCGAATCCTCTCCTCCCACCATTCTCCCTACGAAGCGACCATCGTGCGCCAACTACGTGACCTCGGTGCCTCAGTAGTCGGAAAGACAAACATGGATGAGTTTGGCATGGGGTCGCATTCCACAAACTCCATCCATGGCCCTGTGCGCAACCCCCTAGCAGTGGATGCGGACGTCTCGGCCGGTGGAAGTTCAGGCGGAAGTGCAGTCGCCGTCAAGGTGGGAGATGCTGATATTGCGCTGGGAACAGATACAGGAGGATCTGTGAGATTACCGGCTGCTTATACGGGCACTGTGGGATATAAACCTAGCTACGGCATGATCTCTCGCTTTGGTGTTGTGCCGTATGCGAATTCGTTGGATACAGTCGGATTCTTGGCCAACGAGGTCAGGCCGATCCATGATATCGTCTTCAAGACTGATCTTCACCAACAACATGACCCACGCGATCCGACTTCACTATCTATCTCTTCTAGAAGAAGCTGCGCCAAGAACTCGCCAACGTCTTTACCTGATTTGTCTAATATCAACATCGGTATCCCTCTCGAATACAACATCTCCGAACTCGACCCGTCTATTCGCGCCGCTTGGGTGGCCACCGCTTCAGCTCTCGAGTCACAGGGTGCTACTTTGGTTCCCATCTCCCTCCCATCAACGAAAGAAGCTCTATGTGCCTACTATGTTCTCGCTCCTGCTGAGGCATCTTCAAATCTGGCAAAGTACGACGGCGTGCGGTATGGAAAGCGGGGTGAGGGCAGTGATGCTATTGGCGAAACCCTCTACTCAGATACAAGAGGTGAGGGTTTTGGGGAGGAAGTGAAAAGACGAATTCTGCTAGGAACGTACAGCCTGAGTTCCGAAGCCATGGATAATTATTTCATCCAGGCGCAGAAAGTACGACGTATGGTGCAGAAAGACTTCGACCGAGTCTTCCAGCTCGATAACCCTCTCTACGAACCTGAACAGTTCGACCTGAGCGATATGGCCGAAACCACAGGGATGGAGGACAAGCGCGGGCCTCTCCAAGTCGATTTCATTCTCTGTCCTACGGCTCCTACGTTCCCACCACCGCTCGATGACCTCAAGAGGCAAAGCAGTGTTGATGTATACATGAATGACGTCTTTACGGTACCTGCGAGTCTAGCAGGCCTACCGGCAGTTAGCGTTCCAGCGAGAGTTGAAGGAAGCAATTATCCTGCTGGGATGCAAATCATTGGGCAATACTGGGATGATCGAAGGGTGTTGCTATTGGCAGAGAAGGTGAAAGAATTAGCAGCATAAAAGATTTGCTTTATTTTATTGTAGCGATTAAGTGTATTGTACATGTATGAATAGATAGAGGCGTCTACTCTCCCAGAGGCGCGAATCGCGCAAGTATACCGAGAACCGTTATGGGCTTCTTGATGATGGGTAAGTATTCTCGTACGACTCCAAGAGCCTGGATGAAAAGCAGAGATGGTGTGCTGTCCTTGGGCAAGTTATCCGTTGCACAACGAGGCATTCATTTCGCTGTGCAGCTGCTGATTCGTCATCGGATATTGCTCCGCTGAGGCTGTCTGCTCGTTGATAGCATCGGATCATGATAACTATTTGGTGGTCTTGTGGATGTGTTCTATCAGACCTTAACTCATTCAGGGTGATCGGCTTCGAGTCCGGCTTCGACTTTGATCTGGACTCCTGCTTCGACTTCGACTCTCACTCCGTCTGTCTTGTCGATCCACGTCCATTTCTTCCACTTCTCCAGACTCCTCTCTTCCATTCCGCTTCATCTCATCCTCCTCCTCCTCCTCCTCTAACAAATCCTCCAAATCTCCGAGGGGACTCACCCTCGGTTCTAAAACCTCAAGGTCCTCTAGAATCTCCCTCTTTGGCATCTTCCACAAGCTTGTACCGCATACACGGTCCTTTGTCAACAAGTCATCCACAAACTCGTCCACGAAGGTCAATGTCGCACCAGTTCTCCCCCTCCGCCTCAACTTCCTCTTGTCCTCTAGGAACGGCTCTAGCGTCTCGTATATATCCTTCGCTTGTCGCGTTAATCGAAAGTAGAAGCATGCTAATGCGCGTAGGTACTTGAACTCTTCGCCGCCGTATTGGAGATATTCATTAAGGATGGCGTCGCTAGGTGCGAGTTCGAGTAGTTTGAATGCGAGACACAGAAAAGGGCTTGGCTTTTGAGCATCACCGTATGTACCGGCCACAAACGAAACATGCTCAACAACGCGATCCACAATGTCTGCTTCGTTCAGTGCAAAACACTGTTCTTTGTAAAAGTACGATTCGACGATGCGATCCTTGACGGCTTTTTCCATGAGCGTCGCGGGGTTGAGGCCATTAGGGGCGAGAGATGCAGACGAGCCGCGCTCATCGAGGAAGCGCCGCGCATCGGCGTGTACGGTATCTGACTTTTTCGACATGGCAATGCTGGATTATGATGTAGTGAGGTATGTAGGTAATGGTGGGGGTATATATCAGAGCTTGGTGTTGAAAAGTTGGGGAAGCTTCCATGGTAGATGATAAGATAAGATTGTTGCTGTGTCAACCAAGTAAACAGTAAGGTCCAGCACACACATGACGATCAAGCTTCAACTTTGATGTTCATGACTTCGAATGTATGAAATCTATTCTTGAGCCCATTACATGTTTGCAACTATTTTAAAGTCATATACACATTATTAAACATGGCAAAATTGCTTCTCACTTCTTCTCAGGTCCAAGTCATTGCGTCCTGTTTCGTCAGTAAGTCTACTCAACTAAACACCCACATTCCACACCATCACTAACCACTACTCTGTCTCAGTTATTGCTTGCACTTCCGCTCTCTTTTTCAGCGGTTACGTTCTTCAACAACGTACCCTCCGTGAGCTTCGAGTCGCCATCAATCCTCGCACTGCTCGTCCCTCATCGAAAATCTACGTGCCTGAGCGTTTTAAATCAACGGCTACATCCAAGAAGACCGAGGATGGATCAAGAGTGAACTACGATGGCGAGATTAGCATGGAACTGAGGCGTCAGAAACTTCTCGTTGAGGTAAAGAAGAGTGTTCCTGGCTCGACAGACGGTGATGAGAACGCCGTGAACAAGAAGAATGTTGAGATTATTCAAGGTCTCAAGGCAAAGGTTCTGGAGAAGATGGAGAATCCAAATGACGTGGACGCTCCTGTCAAGGGACACAAGCCCGTTTCTCGAGCTCAGAGACGAAAGATGATCAAGCAGGATCTCCAAAAGTCTGCTCAGTCAGAGGAGCCGGCGTATTACCAACGACGACTATGGTAGATGGGTTAGGCGACCTATAACGCTTGATGATTCTGATCGGAATTGCTTTGGTTACTGCTCTTATGATTACGGTATATATAGATTGGCGCCTTATTACTTGCTTTGGGATGAAGATTATATGTCGTGGCGGGTTCACGAGGAGATGGTATATATCGAAAGGAAAACTTTGATTACTTTATCTTATATCGCACATTACAGACTGGATATCATGTATCATGTTGTATACTTATGGATAAATGAGAGCTTTACTTGTAGTTTACGATATAGTGCTGACAGTCAACTCGGTGGTTTCCCCATCCTGACGCGTAGGATTAGACCGAGGATAGCTCTTGTGAATGTAATGACTTGTACAGTAACTTGAATTATAAATTGCGAGTGCTCATGGAACTCAGCACGATATCGTAGGATGTGACTTTGGCTGAAGGAGAGCGACTGTCTGTGACGGCAGATGAGTCGCCGAGTCGGAGGCCGAGAATGTAACATGACTACGGACAATGGATACTAGATGTTCCTGGTATTAGTAAAGACTTGAGAAACAGAGTTATCGATCATACTCTCCAAACTCTATCTCCCAGGTTATCCCATGATATATAAATACTCTAGCGTAAAAATTGCCTAGTCTATCCTAGATAGTTGGGTTTCGAAGCTGTAACAGCCACAATCAAGTTTCAAAGAGTTCAACGGTGTTATTCGGCAAGTTCGGAAGCTACAAAGTAGCGGCCCAACTCTCTGGGTCGTTTTGTCCGAGATATCTTAAACCCAGTGGCCCCAAGTTTAAGGCTAGGATGAGTGGAAAGAGAGAGTTTTTTTGAGGATACAACACGGAAACAGATTACGATGGTAAGGTGGTACTCAACGAGAGGCTGCAAACTTGTTGATGTGGGAATAGACTCAGCTATTTATCGCGTAGTTTCATCTTGGTGGCTAAGACTGCCGTTGATTCCCATGGGTGCCTGAAAGGCTGGTTTGCCTGGTAACAAGCACAGCATCATCACGATGCTACAGTTCCGTTCAAGTTTTTGGTTATAGACGATACAACTTAGAGACCATAGCATCAAGAATGGTTACAGTCAGTTGCCGTAGCGTTATTGGAAAGCTAAGTCGTGAGTTTCTTAGGATCGCTTATGAGGCATATTGAAGTTGTAGAAGCACCCCTGAGCATCACCAACCCGGGTGACAGAACTTCAGTGACGAAGTATCAGTATTGACTACTGTACAGGAATACTCTGTACCTCTGTTGGGATAGAAACAGAATGCATCTGATTAGTAAACAACATGAAACCACATATCTGATATATCTCCCTTCACAGCGTTCCGAGATATCCACCAATCTCAGCCCAGTCGGCACTTGCGGCTCTCAGACGACGTCATCCGTGGTTCTAAATTTGACATCCTTATTTGTACCTACCATGCTCTCATTCTTTTTTTTTCTTCGTTTCACTACTGACGGAATTTACGGGGGATACAAAAGAAACATTCCACCCGAAACAACGTCACGTCTCCTAGCCTATCCATGTGTACTTGGGTTGTTCGCTCACCCCTGGCGATGCTTCCCCATAGCGGAATTTCTGGAAGTTCTCTGTAAATGGGAAATCGTATCAGAAGGGCTGTGCAAGAACAGGATGAAGTTGGCCAACACCACCACCACCCCTGCTTAAAGTCTCCAACATATTTCCAAGGAACATCTACCAAAAAGAAAGATAACCCTGTGCTTATCGATATTTGGACTAACACACTCTGACGTCTTTTGTCCTACACTTCTAGTTTACGTTGTCCTTTACTGTGAACCAATCTTCCCACTTCCCTTAGGAAGAGCGTCGCCTGGTGAAACACGCGTTGATTGGGATCTACTTGAAAAAGTAAGAAATAATTCATGCCTTTAACAAATCAAGGGTCCTCCAAGGCTTACACCTGTACCTTTTTTTTTTCGCCACGATTCCAACTTCTTGTCTTCGTCTTGTCTTTCTCTTCATTTTCGCCTCCCCCTGACTTAGAAGACCCCCCATCAACCAGTTTACCATATACCACGTGGATCATCAGCAAGGGGTTTATGTGTCTTCAACCCAACATTTTTTTCAAGACTTAAAGCAAGGGGTTTGTGATTCAATGACGATGTTGTGTTCACAGACCATGTCATAGGAAAGGAGATGCACGTTCCAATCCATGGATCTTTAGAGTGTTGTGCTACACTGGCCAACGCAACGGCGCCTAAACCAATTTACGCGCTTCGTGAATTACGTTACAGCAATAGGGCCAGTGCAGTGCTGCACACACAAATCCGGGCATCAACATCAGCCCGTTATAAAAGCACGGTTCAATGACTATCCCAAAGCAAACCGTGATCAACATCCCAGCTAATATCCGACTGATGGAAAAGAGAAAATTAAATCTGTCCCAGCAAAACTTTTCCCTGCTATAATCTGATTACAACAACAATGCCAAGCTAAAGTTAACGCAAATAAAATTGTATCCCAATGTGAACAAGGATACCACGTCCATATGTAGAAGCCAAAAAAAATCTAGCCAAGTTGATTTCGTACCAAAGTGATTATCAGGGTTCAATGAGCCTAGTTACAGTAGCAGTGGAAAATCTAGTTTCAACCGTTTTTTTTTTCTCTTACTTCCTCGGCCAAAGCCGTAGTTCCGTGGGAACTTGTAAGAAACACAACGATGTAACCTAAGCGTCGACTATCAGTGATTTTTAAGCGAATAGATGTGGGATATTGTTAGGATGGACCAAGGACCGAAGCCAAGACCAGAGGCCGCCATTTTATGGGAAACTTGACGTCGTTATTATCGTATTTCACGACTAGGCCTACCAACATCGGTGGGGTTTGGTGGGAAAGAGGGGAGAATAATGGAGGCGGTCTATACACTAATCATGAACCGTTAAGTGTAGTTTGTCACAGTGATGGAGAAGGGAAATTAGGTGTGGTGATATGTATATTATTTGCGGCTATTACAGAAATGCCGAGAGAGTGTAGTGGCCAGGGGGCCAACTGAAGTTATCTAGAGTAAAGTAGACAAAGGTGAAGAGAGTAGTGTCAAGTGGTGTTTGTCGTAGACCCAAGTTCCCATGAACCAGTTATTCATCCTATTTCCCAAAAAGAAGCATCGCTTTTCAACAAGGATTCCCAATGCCAGAAAATGCTGAAACAATATGATCAAGAAATGAAAGATGATGAAAAAAAAAAAAATGGAAGAGCTCCAAGCCTTGAAATTCCGAAATCCCGATTGAAGTAGGCTCATAAAACATCCTTCCCAACAATTTGTCCAAGTAAAGAAGAGAGAAAAAAAAGAAGAGGGAATAAGAGTATAGACGAAGGGGTATCGTAAAGTCATAAGGCATGCTAGCTGAAAAGAGAAAAAAAGGAGAGAAGAGAAAAGATGGTAGTGAGGGATCTGAGTGGGTATGTTTAATAGCTGGCACGGTTATCAACTCGTGCGCTGTCCATGTCTTCCTGTCTGAAGACAATGCCACGACGCTTCCAGCCACCTCGACGGATAAAGTTGTCGACGGTGTCAAGAGAACGCATGGGAGGACGTTGAGGGGGTCCTGGTCGTCGGGGAGGAGCAGGCTGAGAGAAGGAGACGTTGACGGAAAGATTCTGGAGGGCGGAAGCACGGTTGGAGCGACGTCGCATCTCCAGAACTGAAGCATCGTCGTCATCGTCGTCGTCAGAGTCTTCGGATTGAGTGACTTGATCAGAGTCTTCGTCATCGTCAAACTGTTCAATGGTCTGGATGGTTGACTCGGACCATCTAGACTTTGGTAGAGGAGGTCGTTGGGCCAATGTGGTGAAGAAGTAATCCTTGGGTTCCTTGCCGTCGACATCCGAAACATCCATGGGGCTCACATGAGGAGGGAGAGCCATTTCGGTAGGTTGCTGTGCTGCGACATCACGTTCCAGGTAGGCCTCCTCGTCGACATCGACATCGTTGCTTCCACCGAAGACGGGAGAAGTGTTGTCGACTCGGATAAATGGTCGCTCGAATAGTCGTGGTGGTGCATGTGACAGCGGATGTGAAGTGACGGAGTCGTTATCGGGTCGAGGTGTGCTGATGGGTGTGTGTGCTGTAGGTGTGGTTCCGGGAGAGATAGTTGAAGAAGATGATAGAGAGCAGCCAGATGAGAGCGATGATCCGGAGAAGGAAACCTTTCTGATGTGTAGATCACGAGGGCGTGATGACTTGGACGACTTGCGTCGCTGAGCGAAGCCTTGTAACACGTGCATTGTGCTTTATGTGTGTTGATGTGAGTTATGGTTGACGACAGATGTGAAAGGTCGTTTGCTGAGTGGCTCACACAGAGTAGATGAGAGATGTGTGAGATGATATAAAGGTGGTAGAACTTAAACCAGTCAAGTAAATACCTGATGTATTAGAGTCGAGGATGGTTATATGATAATATATCAACCAACCCAGCCTGGCATATCCGCCGATAATGTATCATCATGGAATCAGAGAGGGAGTGTAAATCCCGAGGAGGGGGACCTCGTACTCTATAAATAAAGAGGAAGCGTCGTGTAAGAAAAGCGAGGATCTGGGAGGAAAGGCGAAGACCGTAGGTGTGGATGTGGGATAACAGGGATTACCAGTTTCGCCTGCCGTACCTGCCGACCTTGTGTGGGAGAGTTGGAGGGTTCCTTGACGGGTGGTGAACGTCATTCACAAGAACCGTCACAACCGGACCCACAGCGCCGAGCCACACTAAGAAGAAGAAAAAAGATACACAGGATGGCAAAGTAGAGGAAGGCAGAGACAGGACCTGCATCTGCTGTGCTCGACAGGGGTCAATCAGTCAGCCCACCCAAGCCCAAGTGGAGTTTTCTTAGACTCTAACCCCTGGTTCGAAAATTATGGGCGCCCAGGCTAACACTAAATGTGCCTGTAGAGCTGGGTACCTGAGAGGTACGTACAGCACGATACAAAGAAATACCGTACCTCGGTGAATCTCGCATTGCTCATCTTTTCCCACCTTTTCTACCCTCCGTTCATCGATTCACGAGATTCCCTTTCCTTCTCCAGCAAGAAAAAAAAAAGACATGACAGGGATCCCCGCTAATCATGTTAACCCATGTTCCCTTCCATTCTTCATTATCAGCCATTCCCTGGTCAAGCCATATCCTGTCTGCTGACTGGCTGATGTGGTCAAGTGTGTGTGATTACGAATGAGAATCTTATGGGAATAAAAGGAAACAAAAGGAAATAGGAGACGATACTTTTAGATACACGGAGATAATTGTAATCATTCTCAACAAATTCTAGGTTCTACTACGTGTGCTAAATTTGCAAGAAGAAAGGTCAAGACGGCAATTCCATCATCATCGAGGACATCTGTCTCTTTCTCACCTATTCTACAATCCCTAACATTCAAACCCAACCAGTAGGCTATCATATGATTCCTTCTTTTTCTTGCATTTGTACCCAAAACTCCAATCATCTCCGGTGGATCAATTATTCGCAAGTTCAAGCCTCAAAAAGCATAATGATGGGGTTCTTTCACGCGGGGGTGTTACGGCAACGAAGCAAGTGGCTGGGAAAGAAAAGAAAATAGATAGTTTCCCATCAATACGTTCAAGTCCAGACCGTTATTTTGCCCAATACCTCGCATAAGCGTATTATAACGCCACAGGGAAATCAAGTCGAAATTCAAGTAGATATCTAGCCGGGTCTGCTCTGCTCAGAAGCCACATAAATGGGGTTTAAACCTGATGCTCTTCCATTCCCCTCGTAACGAACCCCATTCAGCCTCTTTTCTTGTCTTTGAGTATATCAGTCCCCCCTGCAGCCCTGGGTCACACGCCGTGTTTAAGAGACCAGGGGTGTTTTTGACATGGGGTAGGAATGGGATGAAAAGATGATGTTAGCCTTGCTGTGAGTCAAAGAAAGAAAGAAACAACCCAACATGCAATTAAAATAAAACTGCATGAAGGGGGGAGATGATGAGAAAACAAGGGCGAGAGAAGGAGATGAAAAAACACAACTTCGTCTGTGCTCTTAGATTTTTTTTTTTTCTTTTCTTCTTATGAAGCTTCTAGCCAGGTAAAGGCTAAAGCTATGAACTCTCTCTGGTGCCTGGTGCCTGGTACCTGAACAGCTCAGCAAGTAAGCAGGGCGAGTCACAACGAAATGAAGTGTTGTCCATGTCGCACAAAGATGACGAGGCGCGAGCATGAGGCCGAGAGGATTGTTATTTTCCATTTCTCCTCTTCCCGGTGATCTGTGAGTCAGGTTCCCCTTTCTGCAACGAGTGAGAAAGAAGAAAAAATTCGTGCTCATCCTGTTTCACATCTGCACATCAATTGAAAGGATTCGGGTCACGAGTAACGTCACTTATCAAGGGATGGGGGGTTTAATGGTTTAGAACAGCGTTATGCATGAATGTGTGTGTGCTGTGCTGTAGATCTATCAGGAATATGTTACAAGTACGGATACATGTCCAATTACCGGCGTTGAATGTCAATGGGTGATGGGTGATCTACCCACTGGCAGATCTTGATGTCACGGTTAGGGTCAATCTGTGGATGGGTGGTACTTTTTCTGCTAAAGATGAGCATGGCCTGAACATGTTATTGGATCATTCATGTTGTACAGCACCATCATGAAAGATGTGCTGATAAAATCCATCATATCAATTACCCAATCTTGCTCTCTTGCCCGGCACTTCTTGAAGCAGGAAAAGTACTGTAATTTACATGATACTCGCACAATCGTATATCTTCAGAAAGTAGCAGCGACAATACATATTGTTGTCCCGTCAAAGTCGCAGTCAACTTTCCTCCCCACTCAACTAATCCCGAACCAATGTTGGATTTTCGCCATTACTTTGTCTTCACCGCTCGATGGTTCCTGAACGCCATCTTCCTCTCTATCTGTTCTCCTCATTCTCCCTTGCATTAGCTAGCCCAGGTACATCAAATCATCATCAACCTTTTTTTTTGTCTTCTCAACCTTAAGAGAGACCCCGGAGGCCCTGCCAAGAAAGGTATCGGCCGGCGCGATTTTAGTGGGGAGAGGCGTCGTGACAAAGACAAAAATACAAGACGCCTGACCTGTTGCGTCCAAAGACACAAACCATTGCGTGTCTTGTCAGTTCATGTTGGAAATGTCTCTGAGCCCTGCAGAACAAGTGTGTGCAATCTTCGGGGATCTCGACTATCCGGTCAACGAAAGAAAAAAGGTGCAGCCTAGCTTAATTGCTTTTTTAAATCACCCAGTGAGACAGGTCGCAGAGGACTTGGTTCGAGACTACTACTAGTGAGCGGGCAGATAAGATAGTCGTTCTACTTGCTTGTTTAACTATTTGCTTTGTTGGTTGACCTGCATCTTGCATGGCACTATTCCCACGTACCCCAGACGAAATGTCTCTGTGCCTGCATCTTATTTGGAAACCGGGGGGGACAGGCGAGAGCGAAGGAAAAGCAAAAGGATTATTATTCAGCTCAACAGATGGCACGGAATGCCCGAAGATAAACTCCCTTGGTAAGCTGAACGGACAGCCAGCCACGCCCGGCCGGTCAGAGGAGATACTGTAGGAAATGCCGAAGTCTATTCTGAGTTTTGATTTCCTCGGCTCTGAATGGTTCACGAAATAAACATCACGGAGTCCGTTGTCAAAAGATCAGCCAGTTTGGGGTCTTGCCTTACTGCGGAAATATGCGGGTATCTTTAGTCTTGTCTAAGTACTAAGGTACGGACTTATGCTCATGACTTTAGCGTAGCAGGCTTGTGGAAGGGGACAAAGAAACACAACCTGCATGGTTGTGCCCAGCTGCTCACGTATGTTAGCTTGGCGATATTGCACCGAAATGGCTTTTTACGGAGATTTCTTGAGCACTGGCCCTTTTCACTCGCTCTCTTTGTCAAGTTTTGTCCGTGTCGGCTCCGGCGTCAAATGCATTTGAGTTCAGGTTGAGGCTACTAGGTTTTGGTTTGTTCAAAAGAAAAAAAATTATATTCTGTACCTTCGCTTGCTTGTCTTCACCGTGGATTCATCTGAGTGATTAATCTCCCTCCCTTCCTCCACCTGAAGCTATCGTGAACAGAATCTACACTACCATGCATAATCACGACTCTCTCCCTTGGAGTGGTTCAATCCCGGCCCGGTGAACAAGGGTTAGACTGAGAATATGGGGGGGTGGTACTGTAGTCATGATCAAGTCATAGAGAGGAGGAGGAAAATGGCCAATGTTCTGGGCTTCAGCCGCGACAAGGTCTTGGGTCTTGTTGGTTTCCTGATTTTTGAGCCAACAGGTCCGTATCCCCAGCACTTAGAGCATAGCAGATTGGGTCTTCATATTTGCTTTTCTGCTTGGCTTACCCTTACTTTTCTTCACGAAACCCACCCGTTGGGTACCTGGTTTACTATTTAGTAGTATCTCGAGCAGGAACAATTGGTCTCAGTGTTGGGTCGTGAAGAAGAGGGAGGGAGAAAAAAAAGAAAGAAAAGAATTCATTGAGGCTGAGTCCAGAGTGATGGGTCATACAGGATCTAGCATATTCACCAGGATTCCGATTTCTACTTGGGTGTTTTCCTTCTTCTTCACCTTCTCATCTCGCTATTTGACGTCTGATCGAGATATTCATCCCTGGATCTGCAGTAATTTAATCAAGAAGAAAGAAAAACTATTCATGATAATCCACCACAGCCCATGGTCGTTGCATCCTAGATTCAACAGCTGAATCGCGTTTGTCAGGGTAACGAAGCGGTGACTTTTTTTTACCAGGTTTTTTTTTTTTCTCCAGCCAGTCTCCGGATGTTTCGTTTACCGAACACATTTCATCCTTCTTTTCCTTTCCTTTCCCTGACGTTACATCGGAGATCGATGAAGAGTGGGTTCATCTCTATTTTTCAATTCAAGAAGAATCCTACGGTAACATTGCATCTGGGCCATGTGAGCAATACCCCTGTCCCGTGCTGCTGTATGGCCAGATTTTATTATATTTCATCCAACAATTGTCTTGGCTCCTACCCTAAAGAAGCGCATTCTAAGATGAGATTTCCTTGATATTTTTAAGTGCCAATTTCATGGCATCCGGTTGTTTCTTGATTGAGGTAAAGAGTCATTATTCCAATACAACACCTGTCGTCTATATTGATATCTGTTGAAATCGCGATGCCAATTAGGCTTGGCCTTGGTATCGCCTTGCGCTAATTACTATTGACAGATCCTCCCCTGAGTTGTGTGTACTTCTTCGTGATGTACTCGGTGTACAATCATTTGCCAGGCGCCTCTTGCTTCCCCTCCCCGCATACTCCAAGCCTCTAAGTAATCACAACCAACCAAGAACCAAGGCCATTCAGCAACCCCTCTCTGTGATGACCTTCTACACCATCTGTCAATATTCAGCAACAGACTGCCCGGAGAGTCTCGCCACCTCCTGAAGATCGTATCAACACCTCATTTTCACCCTACATGCATTGTCTCTTCATCCAAAATCCTTATCATTTGTCACCACAACCGATCTAAACATCCACCCATGCTCGACAATCATCGAAGACCATGAGGGTTCAGAACCATTGACTGATACCTGTCGTGGCGCAAGCCACCTCCATTGTAATGATACGGCTCTGAAGCTTGAAGGGGACAAAAAGGGAGTGAAATGTCAATGATCGCCACTAAATTGAATTGTGCCTTGTGCCTTGTGCCTGGGAATGTAAGCTATGGTGCCTGTCCTGTCTAAGGTCCCAAGAGGAAAAAAAAAGAGACAAAGGGGAAGCACGTCCTCCCGCTCGATAGCGTCAAAGTGGCGCGTCCTTGTCGCAGCTCACTTGACCCCCTATTGCATACAACTAGCAATGTCTAAACCACGCCTAGCGAAATCAATTAATTATTCCCAGTCCAATCGCATCAGGAGAGAATGCTCTCGTTCGGGATTCCTGGCCTGATTTCTCCGCAGATCGACGATCGGGATAGCAACTGATAGCATTGTCATCATTATGATCTTGCTAATCTGGTCCTGTATTACGAATGCTGTGGGCTAACATTAGTCAAGTTGGTGCTCAAATGTAGCACGTTGGTATTTGTATACGCAAGATGAACAGGTAGGAGGGAAAATGCTTGCAGATGTGATGCAGGGAGGGTAAAT
This sequence comes from Fusarium dimerum, assembly GCA_013623525.1. Lineage (NCBI taxonomy): Eukaryota > Fungi > Ascomycota > Sordariomycetes > Hypocreales > Nectriaceae > Fusarium > Fusarium dimerum. Next base: position 99,313 of record JABGLY010000121.1, read on the forward strand.
CATCCAAGGCTGTCGACTTGTATTGCACCACATCGATATCATCAACTGTCATGATGGAGCCTGCTAAGCTAACATGTTTCTTGGCCACTTACAGGTTTTTTAGGTATGCGGCCTGCAGCCCGACCCGAACGAGGCGCCAGTTGAGCCTTGCATTGTTTCTAAACTCTTCAAGCACCACACATAGCACACTACATGCAGGCAGAATATGTGGTGGTGCATCATGTTTATTAAAACCCATGGCGATCATTCGTGCACTGTCTTCCACACCAATACCCACTCTTCGCGATCCAGCGTTTCAGACGCGAAACATTGGGCCATCCAGAAACCTGGGACCAGAGATCGGGCATGGTGCTTCGTCATCGGTATGCGCTTGATCTGACCAATATATCATCTCAATGTTAGGGCTTGACTCAGCTTCCCTGAAGAAGATCACAAATTCCGTTTCCTCTTCCCACAGCCATTACCGTCGCCCGGTCCAGGCCGTGCATGAGATGAGTGACGTTGAATGATTCTTGATTGGTCTCAGATTTCTGGCTTGGCCTAACAGCCAAAGGCATCACACCATCTATTGACGGTGCTATATCCACTCACAATATCCAACAAAAAAAATATAGAATAACCCAGACCAACGCCCGCTTTGTCCACCTTGGAATCAAGTTATACAAGCAACCCTCACGAATCGCCCTTGCGTTTCGCTATACGGCCTATTCCAAGGCCCGAATTCGTCAACCTCATGGTGTAGTACACGAAGCACTCCTTCAACCATGACGTTTGCTATTGTTACATGCTCCGTATCTTAACAGACCCTTCAATCTCGATCGGTCATTACAAACCTGCAGCGGTAAGGGGTAACACCATCAATAACCTTGATTACAGCAAGCCATCGTTCTCACCAGGAAGTCTCTTGACGCGCTTCTGCTCCCAATCGTCGATATCTCTACCAGCAAGTCTCTGTAACGCCAAGTCAGTTAGCAATGCACGTTCCAAGTCAAAGATTGTCTGCATGGACGATTTTACGTCGATGGGGACGTACGTAGTATTCCTCCTTCATGTCCACCTTCCTAGCTGATCGGCGGACGTTGAGCTCTTCATCCTTGGTCATCTGTCGGACCTTTCTATCATGTTTCTCATAGCGCACAGCAGTAGCTGGCGTCAAGACGAATGAACCAGCCACAATGATACCCATAAATGGTAGACCGAACATGAGAAAGGGATGCTTGTTCATAACTCTGCGATACCGCATGGCGAAGCTATTCATGTCGGCGGCAGACCGGAACTTTTTACTTTGAAACGCGGCCATGATGGGTCGAGCGGCTCCGGGCTGTTCGGTAAGATTGATATTTAAGAAACAGGGCTGGCGAGAAGGGAAATCGAGAACGGAGGTGGCGGTGTCGACGACGATGTCGAGATTCAAGACTCGAGAAGAATGTTGCACCAAGTGATGGGTATGACGATGTGGGGAGTTATCGGCGTATATCCGCGAGAACAGTGCTGCGAAGTGTGCGACTTGCGCCTGTAATAGAAGTTTAAGGCTGAAATACTAGGAAAGGTGACGAAAGATGAGCGATTGATTCGACTAAGGAATCCGACGGTTGTTTCAAGATAATAATGGCAAGTATGGGGTGATTATTGAACTCGAACTTTTGAACATCACGGGCCATGTGACCCATTGGCTTGCGCTGACCTCGTTCGGGCGACCGTTGTATCACGTGACACATGTTAACGGGTTCCGCACATATAGGGATAATCCCTGTCTTACTCATGTTGTACATACCCTGTCCTCTCAATTTCATGTCACTGGCAATCTTTTGTCAGTACGGATAAGCCGAGATCTTTACACTCCTACTGGTTTGTCCATCCAGACGCGGTCTTGCCGAACTGCAGGACAGGCATGATTTTCCAAACCGAGGACGGCCAATTCAAGCTCAATGACTGTCCATCCGGTACATTAGCCGGCTGCCTCTACTGACCTATCTTCATCACTTTCTATGGAAAAAGCAGAAGCAGGACATACCATGACGACGACTACGAACAAAAGCTATGGATGAATTGACTACTGGGATGAAGGGTGAAAGTAAAGATCAACACTCCAACTGAGAGTCTGGATTCATCAAAGAGAAACGACCATTTTCAGCCTCACAACAAATCTCTTCAGATGGGCCCAAAGCTGAACATGTCCACGTTCATGTATCTTCATGTACCACGCTTACATGTTCTAGCCTGGAAGACGCCCCGTATTTCCCAAGGAACAGGCCAGAATCAATACCATGCACTCATTCACGATACTTCGACTCCATGGTTAATATGACAGGACCCTGAAAATCTCCAGTTGGGAAATCGATTATTTCCGAGGTTAAAGTAGCCCAGTGCTCGTGTGACGGCCTCGTCCAGAAGGAGCAAAGACATCGTCGTTTCTACCTGGCATGTCCCTGTATCATACAATAGCCGCCCGAGACGGGTGGAAATGAAGCCTTGTGGTTATGAGAAATTGGTGACAAGAAAATTTTCACACTGAATACGATGAGAAAATTTTTCATTTTCCATGGATGAGGTGGTCTTGAACAACCAGAATAGTCAGACGATACATGGGTTGGTTGAAAATGACCTCGCAGTATCACATACATGTTCCTGGTCTTTCTTCTGCTTGGGTATATGTTAGACACACCATACACAAAGTGTGTTTCACACGACGGGTGAGTAGTTGGGCCTTCAAAGTGTATAGCCGGACGAACAAAGACTCCTGTTGATTGGGCACTTTACACTCACGTCGGTCAAGCGATGCGATGGGATCATCGGAAGGCGAGTAATAGTGCCGAAGCACATGAATCAGGCTTTCTATGTCATGGCTGAACGTCCAATTTCAACCCAGTCTATCTTTTTTTCCATCTTCACGGTGACATGTGAATCCAAGTGGATCACACATCACATATACACGTCCACTTTCTAGTTCGCTCGTGTTCCATCGATAGCCTCGGCTGTAATAGCCGTCTGCACAGGTGTTGGTGCCACCTTGGTGTCCTCCTCCGAATCGCTGTTCTTGTCAAGAGCATTCTCAACTGGTCGCTCGGGAACGAGGAAGACGGCAAATGTGGTCGATGGGAGCGTGATACCAAACATGACGACGGCGATGATGAGGTTTGTCAGGGGGGCAACCTTGGCCGCACCGACACCAAACGCCAGGCAAGAGCCGAGAGACTCGAATGATCGGACCAGACCAACGGCGAGGGTCAGAGTCTCGACGTCTTGGAAGAAGGTACCGATGAGCCAGTACACGAACATGTAGTGGGACTCGTTCATGAATCTGTCATTGTTAGTGATAAATCATTGTACTTTGAGATGATCATGACCTACCGCATGAGAACTTGAACGGCGAAACCACGGCCGAAGCCTGGGAGGTCCCAATCAAGGGTAACGGCAGGAGAAGCATTGCGGTATTCGACCTCCATGGCGATCTGCCATCCGAACAGAGCGGTCATGAAGATGGCCAAGAAGCCCCAGGTGATACGGGCAAGCTGAGGTCGGTTGAAATACTTGAGATCGAAGAACCAACCCCAGAAGATGTTGGCAGCAGTGGCAGCGACACCTGAGGTCAAAGAGGCGAGGGTACGAGAGCGGACGGAGAAGTAGTTCACGAGGTAGATACCCAGGTATGTGCTGTTCCAGTTGAATCCGACAAGGATAGGGATCAAGAGGTAGAACTGGCGGCGCTGGACGAGAGCCCACCACTTCTGGAACTGCTCCTTGACAGTTGATGCGGACTTTCGGTAAGGAAGACGTGATCCATCAGGTCGGATGACCTTCTCGGGGGATGACACCATGAGAGCGAGAGGAAGACCGAGACATTGCAGAGCGATAAGGACGAGGTATGTCGAGTATCCTACACGGCCCCTCTTTCCAGAATCGACGTTGAGAGAAAGCTGAATCGATGAGCCGATAAGCTGTCCGAGCTCACGGAGACCAAGCCAGATACCAGCTGGAAGATTGTTAACCTTACGTCAGTAGGCATGAGCTAGGGGAAAACATACTGAACTTTCCACGGTCCTTGATGTCGGCGTATCCCAGAGCGATAGCACCTTCAGATGCCCAAAGAGCAGACGCAGCGATACCGCAGGTGGCACCCCCGAAAAGGACGAACCACTCAGTGCCATATCGGTTGTTGGTATAAAGAGCGGCAGAGTAGGGAGCATATCCAAGAGTACCAATGATGAGAACCCACTTGAGTCCGATCTTGTTGGCGAGAATACCAAAGAGGGAGCAGCCAAAGACCATGAGACCAAAGGTGAGTGAGTTGGCTCCGTTGACGAGATAGGGTTCCTGCTGACCACCAGCGCCGGTATCTAAAGATATGTTAGATAATGGAAGTGCGGTGGTGAGCGGAGGACATTACTGTTGAGAGCATTCCAGATACCAGGCTGGGTGAAGGAAATGAGACCGACAAGGATTACGTTGAAAAGAGGACTGCGATACCATCTCGTGAATCGAGACAGAGGCTTCGCAGATGCATCTTGAGGGTTGGCAACTTGCTCTTCTGTCTGACGAGCATCCTTGACGGGGACGTGCTCGCTGGCACTATCGCCAGCGTTCTGTGTGTTTGACATTGTGAGGTCAAACTGCCTGGTGTATACACAACACAACGACACAACACTCTCTCCAGAGGTAGAGGAAGGGGTAGGATGAAGAGAAGAAACAGGAAATCCAGGGATCGGCAGACATAACGATATATCATTTACTTATATAACTTTTCCCATGGCCACCCCCCCCTTTCACTACTAGTAAGGTAGGTTACATACATTACATACCTACCTTACCACGTACAGGCAGAGGGGAAAAATCTTCTGAGAGGCGACTCATACAAACCCCGTCACGACATATCAAAACTCTTCATGAACATCGTTTCCCGTTAGAAAAAAAAATAAGTCGACGCTTGAACAGGGGAGAACATGCCGGTGGATCGGCGTATACGGCGAATATAATGTCTTTGTAGTGAAACGGGTTTAGTGAGGCTCCGAGATTGCTGCGTGAATGGCTGAGCGTGGGGTCCGTTGCGACATTTCAAGTCAAACGTGCTGAGCTAGGGTGATGTCGCCATTGTGGGAATCATGTTTGCAACGTAGAGAACAGAGATTTTTCTTCATTCAGCAGGAAGAGGAGAGAGGTTGATAATTTCGGAGGCTAGTTTTGGGAGGTGGTTAGGGGGAGAGAAGTAGAGTCCGAGATTTGAATATGGGGTTTGTGATATGAGCAAGAAGGCGAATTATAGCCTGTTTAAAGTCTGGGTAAATCATATTCAACTCTTTTCTTTTTCTTTTTTTTAAATATTCATATTGCCAGATGTGATATGATTGATAACCTTGACCTGTATATAAATAAACAAATCTGCATGCAAGATCAAAATCCTTCGATCTATTCAACCTCCCCCTTTATTCACCAGTTCACGACTACATCACATCTCCTCCCCACTACATCACATCTATAGTACATTCGATATCTCCATGACTTTTGAATTATTCGATAACTTTATCTAATATCTTCCGGCGCCAAGAAATAAACGTAAAGTGAACCCACGCTAGTCTTGGTTCTCTCCGACTGGAGTTTCTTTCCAAGCAGCGGGTTCTCTGCTCAAACCAGGATCGTGTAGTTTTACACTATTCAGACGCTAACTGTCACATCATCAACTTACCCATAATTTCATGTAATGAAGATATTTTCCAGGTGTCGGGGACTGCCGTACTTGAGACTTGTACAGAGGGCATTTCCTTGGATCTGGGCTGTTGATGTCCGCTGTTCTGATCATTTCTCTACAGGTACTGTAGATGATGTCTTGACAGGGTCAATCTGAGGTTATCGGGACATGACATGTTTGACGTAACATTAACATACAGCCCAACAACACCTTACGGCATGGAAATGCCGGCCGAGTATTAAGTCTCCTGGCAAGCACATTGTCGGGTGTTTGTTTGATAGCTTTGAATTCCCTGGATCATACCTAGTCTGCCGGACAATATCCGCCAACTTTATAACAACCCATCAGAGCATCACATCCAGACTGACTCATGACAAAAAAGATTGAATTCTCTACACAGAACGCAGAGCAACACCTTTGCTCGCATTCTTCCATCATATACTAGCCCAGCTTAATCGCCCCCTTCCAACAAGAACAAAAGACGAAAGAGGAAAAAAGAAAACACCCACCAGACCAGCTTAAACTAGACAGATACATACAAGATGACAAGCCAACACAAAGTTGAGGCCCTCGTCACCCCCAGCTGCTGGTATATGATGGGTCAGAGAATATAATAGATACAAAGGAAATGATAATGCAGTCCCGTGTTTTTCTTTTTCCAAAAAAAAATGATCTTATTCATCTCGTCGTCGACCAGCACAAAAGGAAGACAAAGAAAAGAAGAGAGAAAAAAAAAGAGCCCAGTTGCCGTATGCTGCATTAAGAATAACCCACTTCAGAATTTACAGTCCTTTTCAATCACTTCAGGTTACAGTGACCCAACACTTCTTTATCAAACACTCATACAGTTTGCTCCTCGCTCTTGTTCAAGTCTCGGGTCGTGGGGGCTGGATCTGCCACCCGTTAAGATAGGCCATTAGCCCCATGCCAAACAGGACCACTCCGAGCATTGATGCGTAAGGAGCTCCAGCCTGGAGGTGCTGCTCTGGTCCACGAGTTGCCGTCTGAGTGCTTGCCGGCGTTATTGTGGTAGCCCGTGACAGAGTGGGCGCATCTACCGTCTCGTCGTTTGCATACACTTCAGCCTGCACGTCGCCCTGCCCAGCCGTCGGGTCGGCAACCATCGACTTGGATGCTTCCGCAGACTCTCTGCGTTGTCTTGATCGTGATCGATCACGCTTCTCAGCTGCCTCTCGGAGAGCTTCCTCCGCTCGTAGCTGAACAACCATCTCGGCCAACGTCTTTCGGCCAGCATCTCGTTCTGTTTCCGCAGCCTCGCATCGCAGCTTCCACTCATTCATCTGCTCCTTCATTTCTCGCATCTGACTATCCATGATATCAATTCGAGCCTGAAGCGCTGTAGCAATCTCATGAGCCGAATTATCGGCAGGCCTTTCTTCCACTGACACACCTGACGTTTCTGCGGGACTCTTCTCTGTCTCTTCCGAAACGTCGACATCCATCGCACTGGGATGAGCAGACCCATTCATGTGGGTGTTGGCTGATTCCTCCAGTCGCTTTGCCAACTCTTCTGCTTCTTCACGTGCAAGTCGTTCCTTGTGTAACATCTCCTCAAGTTCACGCATTCGCGCTGTCTGTGAGTCGATATCGCGCTTGGCATTGTTCAAAGCTTCCGTCAGTTGAACGATCTGACTGAAATTGTCAGGTCGAATTGGTGAAGCATTGGGAGGTCCGGACTTTGGTCGTTCCGTAGGACCACGCTTCAGGGATGGGACATCTGGCTTTTCCGGAAGAGGCTGCTGTGGTGGAGGTGCAGGAGGGTCCGAGTATCGTGCCTTAGGGTCCGCACGAAATGGACCACCAATGCCGTTAACCATGGCTGGTGGTCTAGGAGCTTCATGCAAGTCGGTCTTCTCAAGATCTTTAATATCATCCTTGGATAATAAGGTGTTGATGAACTGATTCGTGCGACTGAGATCCTGTGCTTGTAGACGGGCATTTCGCATTTCGTTCTAGAGACGTTAGTCCATAGTCACTAACACACGGCTAGTTTACGTACGGTGAGCTTCTTCAATATTTGATCAGTAGCAACAGGTGTAAGGAAAAAGGGCCTCTGTTGCGGGACACCACTGGGTTGCATATTCACCATGCCGCCGTTCGGCATCATGCGACCATTGGCGGCCATCGAGGCATTACTGGGTGTCCTACCTCGCGCCTGCATAGGGTTAGGAGGCATCATCATGGATCCGTTGGCTGGATCAAGGTCGCCAAAATTCATCTCCATGACATTGTTCGAAGCACTTGGAAAACCAGCGTGTTCAACCTTGGCAGCTACTTTGTGATGAACCACGGTCTTCTGATCCTCACTGACAATATCAATACCGAGTTCGAGATGGTCCGAGGTTTGTAACTCATGCGGTTCTGATTCGCGGTTCTCCTGCGATAGACGAGTGCCGTTGACAAAGGTTCCATTTGATGACTTGACGTCACGGATATAGATCTTTCCGTTGCGCTCGGCATATATTTCGGCATGCTGCCTTGACAGTACCTTGCTGTCGAAGAAACCGTTCGTAGGCAAGGGGATAGTCTTTTGATTCGTTTGACGTCCGATTCGAAGACTGTCAGGAGCGAAAGGAACAGCAATGGTCTTTCGTTCGAAGGTTCCGTTCAGCGAGAGGAGGTACAAGACTGGCTGGCCTGGAGGTAACGGCTCGCTCATTGGCCGCATCATGCCTTGAGGCGACATTTGGACATGATGCGGGCCTGGCTGTACAGGCCCATGAGGTGGCATCATGCCGGCAGGTCGGCCAGCGGGCATCCGTGACATGTCCTGCTGTATGTCTCCTTTCCCTACTGGCCACGGGCTCTTCTGCTGAGGTCGTTTCCGAGGTGCACCATTGGCGGACCACTGAGTTAGGTCAGTCGTTGAGGATAGAGGGGTGCCATTGGCGTGTGATCCATTGGAGTTGAGGGTCGATGTAGATGAGTTTGATGCTTGCGAGGAAACAGATGAAGACGAGTTGGACCGCGATAAGGTGTTTCGCGGTGCGAACATGCCCACGCTACCAGGCGCTTCGTCTGAATTCATTGAATGATTTCCGTTAATCGTACCCCATGCTTGTCGTGCGTTCGGTTGGAAATTCGGTGGGTTCGCGACTGCTGTCATGAGGATAGTAGATAGATGTAACCGATGAGCGACGGGTAACGGTCAACGTAGACGTGAACGGATTCGACTTCGTAAAGAGCGGCTTGCGCCTCGAGCAAATCGTTCTTGACAAAAGAAACCGGGCAGAATGTCCAAATCAATATTAAATGACGTGAATAGTAATCGCGCTTAGATGGATCCGAATATATCGACGTGGCTAGTTGGGCGAGAAAAAAAAATCGTTAATTCAAGGCTGGGTGACAAGGTACGTCTTCGGAAAAAGGATAGACTTGGGAAGAACGGGCCGTGAGGCTGGAACAGGAGGTGGAGAAGCTAACCAGAGCCAGTGACGGTAGCAGAACGACGAATACTCACCAAAAGCGAGATGACGAAGAGAAAGAAGAAAAAAATTAGATATCAAACGACTTGGATGTTGTAAAGTCGATGGGCGAGAGACGTCAGTATCGTAGGTGAGCTGATGGCAGGATGTAGTTTGATGGACGTGGACGTCGTTGGAGGTTGCTGTCTGTCCTGTCCCTATCCAGTCCCAGTCGCAGTTCCAGTCCAGTGCCAGCCCGTCCCTCGCTAAGCGCTGCTTGGCTGGTTGGAAATTAAGCCCCGGCAAATAAAAACACCAGGCGTACCGGGGTTACTTTTTTTTTCTTGTGAGCACAGTGGAGCACACGCCCAATGACTCTGGCATGTGCTCGCTCACTGCTCGCATGCCCTCTGCCAGCAGACTGAAGAGGAACAGTGGCTTTCAATGACAAGAGTGAGAGGCAGGATGTTATGGTTCAAGAGGTAAAGGGAGAAACACAATCATGTAAAAAACAATGCAGCAATCTAAATGCCTCTTGTCAGTAGCCGCGCTGTGGAGCCGATACTATCGACCCACGGAAGTTAACCACGTGATACTGCTTTTGCCTTCCATGTCAACCGGAGGAACACGGGCACTGTACAGAGTGCTGAGGCTTTCTGACCCGTGAGCCACTTCGTCCCGACTTTTCGCCGATGTCCCAAGTTTCCACACATCATGAAGCCAATCACAGCTTGATCCTTGCTGTTGGTCAAATCCATAGCAAAGAAGTCGTCGCTTTCAGGTTATCAATCGAAAGAATCTATACGACAGCTCCCAATTTCATCATCAATCCCTCCAGCACACAATGCCTCCCGTTGCGCCAGTTAACATCGGTGGCCAGCATGGCCCTTCCACCGCCGACAAGCGTAAGGACGTGCAACCTCGGTCTGGGATGATCAACTAACAAGATGATAGTCAAGATGGGTGCTTTAATGGGCGGCAGTATGTTGCTTCAAGCTTTGGCCATAAATGTTTACTAACACTTGTAGCTGTCGGTACCATCATGGGATTCGTTTTCGGTATGATTTATCTTACATCTAGCTCGAATGTTGCTGACTTGCTCCAGGAACCGTCAACATCTTCCGATATGGAGCTGGTCCCAACGGCATCATGCGAACCCTCGGCCAATACATGCTTGGTTCAGGCGCAACTTTTGGGTATGGTATACTGTTCTATTTAATCACAAGAACTCGGCTAACATTATCAGCTTCTTCATGTCTATTGGTAGTGTCATCCGATCAGATGCTGATCCTCACGTTTACGAACGATACGCACGAGCACATCGATCGCCTGTGGTAGTCATGGCAAACCCCGCCTGGAGGAAATCATGAGAAAAGAAAACACAATACCCATATCAACGAATTCGACCTGTACAGTATGGCCGTGGTGGCCGCATTCTGTAATATAACACATTCAACTTGCGATATAAGTCAATTTTTGTGGAATTTGCATCTACTTCATGTGGTCGAGCCTATGACTTCGATCTTCTACCTGCGTATTTGAAGAGGTGGTTTTCTTGGTTGTGCGGGGTGATGCGACGGCGTAACTTGCTTAGTCCAATGTTGTCACTGAAATAAAGGCCGAAACGATGTGTCACAACGGTGAACTCTCTTAGCAAGCTCCTATTCTAAACAGGTGAGTGTCATGCGTTGGTAGCGAAGGGTGATGTTTGTACTACTAAATAACATACATGGCGAAGCGTGGAAACGTTTGACTCGACTACCCTTTTCCCCACATTGGCATTAACAAGCTTAGATGGACGACAGGTGAAGTATAAGTAGATCAATATGATTTAGACGACTCTACCGTTATACTCAACATCCTAACTAATGCACTTTGTTCAGGTAACCATGCTATGTCGTCCAGCGAACACTCCAGTATTTATTCCATGCCGTAAAAATCCGATCCCCATCATTCATTTCCATCGTAAAAAACGTCGTCTCTGACTTATGCAAGCTTAGCCTCTTTTGTATCAGACTCCTGTCTAGTTGTCTCGTTTTCTTTCTTGGTCTCTTGTGATGACTCTGGTGTCTTTTTCTGTGGCTCTTGAGATGCAACCGGGTCGGGGTTGGTGCTCTCTCCAACAGGCTTTGTGTTAGACTCGACCGTTTCTGTAATTTTCTCTTCCTCGGTTGTCATTTTCGATGATTCTTCTAGCGGTTCCGTGCCAACCTTTTCGTCATTGGTCTTAGTGTCATCGGCCGTTAGCTTATCAGCCTCATCCTCCTTATTGTCCTTGTCCTGTAGCGCAACAGCATCAATCTCTGCTGCCAACCTCTCCACTTCATCCCCAATCTCAGATCTCTGCTTTCCGCTGAGTTGTCGCTCCGCCTCCTTATCTCCTACTATCTCCCTCCACAGATTCTCCAATTCATCTCGCCAGCCAAGTTCGTCAGCAAGCTTTCGGATACCGTCATCGCAAGAGCCCAGCTCAAGAACATCGTCTGACCGGCTGCCAATCTGACCAACCCGCTCCATGTTGAATAGTAGTCTTGGCTTGCCTTCTTGTGCGATCCCGGGGAGAGCTGCAAATGGGTAGACAGTCAAACTGGTCCCAATAATAAGAACCAGATCAGCCGCGGCCACTTCAAATGTGTTATTATCGAACGCCTTAGGGAGAGGTTCTCCGAAAAAGACAATGTCAGGCTTGACAAGTCCATTGCAACCTGGTTCGTCACAATGAGGGACCTTCCCGCCGAACACATGCTCCTTCATCTTATCATCGGGATACTCGGTCTTGCAGTCGATACATCTTTGAGTCGCAAAGCTGCCATGTGCCTCCACTATTTTGTCGGACGGCACTCCAGCTCTACGCTCTAGACAGTCGATGTTCTGCGTGAAGAGGAACTTGAGCAGTCCTTTGCGCGCGAGAAGAGTGATGAAAGCATGAGAAACGGTAGGGTGGAATTTTCCAGGATACAGTTCATTGGCGAGGACGTAAAAGGGTTCAGGGTGTTCGCGAAAGTAGGAAATATCGAAAACAGCCTCAGCGTATGGTAAGTTGAGCCGTGCAAGGTTGGCATAAAGACCTGTTCCTGGCGATCGAAAATCGGGTACTTTGTTGATGTTAGCCACGGTTTCAAGAGTATCTAGAGATACACTCACTTCCAGCAGCAGTTGAGATACCAGCACCCGTCAAGACGACAATTTTTTTACAGCGCCCGCTTGAAATGTAGTCGGCAACACCCTTGAGAGTTCGTTCTTTAAGTGTCACGGGAGGTCCCGCGAAGCTGAAGGATGACTCTTCCTGACCCATCTTGCGAGCAAGCCAACGAGGGACTCGAGGTCCTGGCTTATTCTTATTCTTGCGTCTGCGACCTATGTTGACGATTTTGAGACCAGCAGGTGAGCTCGGCCAAAAATTGAGAAGCGAATGATTTTATAAAACACTGAGTAGATCTTCAGTTCAATGCAGGGTAGAGAGTTGGGTTGTTCAAGGTGGGGTGAAATATGAAGGTGGAGTTACATCATCTTTTTTCATCTTTTTCCTTATATCGAATCTTATCGATAAGGAAAGATTGACGGATTTCGCTGCCTGCCTCCTAAGGTAAGTCTATGTTTATGACAAATATCTGGAACTGATTGTGTCTGTAATGTCAGCTTAGAATGGAGGCATAATCTTCTTGACCTCTGCTGGGCCGAATACTAGGCAGAAGTCTTTGCCTGTTCTCAGTCTGGGATACTTACTGTGACTGGTTTCAAGCACAAGTTCACAGTGACGATTTATACTACGTATGGCGGCAACCTCTTTGTTCAACTAGGACAACGCCTCTGACAAAGTTTCGGCTCTTATTTGCATTCTCCCACCAAGTATACATCCGATCATGTTTCTATAGCGAAGGAAAAAAAATTGAGCCGACCATCTGCTACACGAAAATCCATATTCCAACCTGTACTTGAACGCCTAGCAATGCCAAATCAGACTCTAACCCAATACCCATATCCTTGAAACTTCAACCGTGGCGTTCCCGCGCCGCTGCGAACTGCTCTTCTTGCAGCCGTGCAAGTTCATCCATGGACATGCCGCTGTTGGCGAACTTGTCCGCCTTCTTCTCCCGGCCCTGCAAAAGTATTAGACATGTATCTGGAAAAGAAAACTCATCGACGAACTCACTTTTTGAACCTCTTTGTGCTCTGCTGCTGCTTCCATAACAGCGGGCACATAATCTGTGAAACCGAGTTGCTCGAGTGCTTTAGTGATGTGATCGCATGCGATAGTCTTTTTGGCCTCCTTTTCCGATATCTCGTTGGCCTCGGATGAGATGAGAGTGATGAATTCAACACAGCACTCGATCAGGAGGTCACGGGCCTCTTTTGCAAAAGCTACTCCTGCCGATGGTGGAAGAATTTCGGTGACAATTTTCTGAACGGTGGCTACTACATATTAGATAAGTCATTGTAAAAAGGGGGTATAGTATAACTCATGCCTTTAGGAAGCGACAGATCATCGTTGCCTAGAGAAATATGTTAGTAAAAGGTTTTCTGTGCTTGGATATTGCAGACCAGTGTAGTAGCCATCGACTTGGGCCCAGTATCGATCTTGAGCTGGAAGACGCATGGTAGATATGTGTAGATAAATAAAGAAATAGATGAATGTGATATCAGGGGTAGACGAGGTAAATCGTTTTTATGAGTTCTTGAAAATTTAAAAGGAGGAAGACATCGAAGGTCAATAACGGGAAGGAACAATCGAGATAAAGCCAAAACCTGGCAACAAGACTGCCAGTTTTGACAGTGATGCAGCATCGCGAAATATTCGTCCATGAATCACAGACACTTCCATGATGACACATGAAGGAACGAGGAACACGTAAAAAAGAGAGGAAATCATACCTCCAAACTCGTGGTCCGACATGATGATCCCGTGGGAGACGATACCAACAGTGAATGTGATTCAAGTTTTGACCAATGTCGTGACAGAAGTGTTTGATATGGACGGCTTTGGTACGCCTGGCTCGAGACGCGCCTGAAGAGTGACAGGCGACTAATACAAAAAGATGCAAAAAGGTGTGTCAAACAGGTTGACGTTTGAAAGAGACGTATAGGGGACTGATCGGGTGATGATTGGAAGCCGTGTGTGATCAGGTCTGTTTTTGTATGTCGATATGTGTGTTTGACCTGAATCCTTTGGTGTCTCTTCTTTTCAGTGAGAATGAGACGGATGGTTGCTCATGACCTGCGAGTGGTGGGGCAAGCCTCTTTTGTATCTGAAGAGCTCTCTGCTGGCGCTGCTGCTAGATTCTTTAGAGGGGCCCCTCCACCAGCCATGAGCCACATTCACCTACCTCAACGGCCAATCATGCATCCGCATCACTGTCTTTCTGCTTGAGCTAACCCACCTGGAGCCCTGAACAGGTCCTGGAATTCAGGCTTAGAAGGACAAGGGGGCTGGTTAGGCGCCACACTTTGACTCGGCCTGTTGCAGGAAGAAGAAAAAAAAGACGTGCCTGACCCATCGAGGTTGCGCACAGACCATGTGAAAGCTGCTACTTAAAATTTCTGGAGAGCAACTTTGAAAAAATTCCTCTCTCTTCATTATCACTTCTGCATCCATCGCAAACATGACCGCAGACAGCCTGGAGACATCCACGGTTTGAAAAGTCTTGCGCGTCACGGTTCTGCTTAATGGGTTTGCTCTGCCTCCGCGATGATGCACTTTGAAATCCCTACCGCCCATATCAATTGGTAAGTTTTGATTCTTTGTTATTCACCCCTATCGGAATGAAGAGATATGTTGTCGCCCCAGGCTTAGGTGGTCCGACAAGCCTCCGATGCTGATTGACTTCGTCTTTGCCAAATAGACATAAACTGACTGCCCTTGCTACCCGTTGTTATGCTGAACTTGTCTCAAGGCTATGACTAACGGTTTTGCAGATATGCCACAATGTAAGAACCCATCGAACACCACCAATTGGCCGATACGGCATGCCATGATGCTTTTCTATCTGGTACTATCAAATACCGACGTCTCATGACGGAAACAACTCGATAGCCTGAGCTACGACTGTTACACTGGTTTCTTGACATCGAGAGGTGGACATTGACTGACTCGTCAGTGGTTCTACAGCAACCATGATTAGCTCTCATCAGTGGTTGATCCAATTTGGATAAGGTAAGGAAACCATTTTCTCACTTTTCTACTTCGCGAACCGTTAAAATGCTATGATGAAGAAACTTACATTCCATGCTAATACCGAAACACACCAATGTGGAGTAAACTAAGAGCTTTTCATCTTTCGACTGACTTGCATTTGACCCTTTTATAATATTGTTTGCATTTCTTTTCAAGACACAAGCTAACAGTTATTGAGACCAGGTTATATTCCTTACACCAACCCACTTCATGCCTGGTACGCAGCCACCTCAGGTGAGTTCCATCTGTTCAAGTTAGTTGATGCCGTAGTATTGTTAGATGTGAGACGTACGTAAAGAATTTGCCGCTGAGCTCCTTGAGGGGATCAGCAACAAACTTGGCCATTACATGACCAGGTTGTTCCGGCTTGAGTAGAGTGCCCTCTTCCTTGGCCTTGGCGAAGGTGTCGTACTGGGCTTTGTCCATAGTGTCTTTCCCAGCTGATCGTAGAACTGCTTGCATCTCCGTGTCAACTCTGCCTGGCGCAATGGCTACGCTTGTGATGTCGGGTTCCTCAATGGCAATATGAGCTGAAATGGAGTTGCATGCTGCCTTGGATGAGCCGTAGTTTGACCAAGCCTGGTAGTGTTTTGTTGCAGCTCCTGATGATACCCAGACGATACAACCTTTGGACTTGCGAAGCTCAGTCAGGGCAGCTTGTGCCTGCAGATGTCAGTTAGTCACGTATTCCACAGATTGTGCGGAATCACATACCAGCGCAATACCACTGAAGACATTTACATCGTAGACCTGCTTCCACTCTTGGATAGTGGTATCTGCAAACTTTTTCGGCGACAAGACACCATGGTTAACAACGAGGCCATCGAGTTGACCAAAGGACGAAACAGCGAGATCAACTAGTTTCGTTGGGATCTACTTGGCTGTTAGCGGTCTTGTGTTGCGCAGGAAGTTTTATTGAGGAAGGGAAAAAGAAGTAATAAATGGGAAAAAATAAACGAGAACTTACCTCAGTATCAACCATATCACCTGCAATAAACTGCACTTGCTCAGGATGCGACTTTTTCAAGGCTTCCAACGGCTCCGAAGATCGAGCCGTCACAACAACCTTGTGGGACTGACCCAGGAGATATTTGGCAATGGCAGCGCCGATGCCTTTGCTGGCACCGGTGATGATGAACACTTTGGACGACATGGTATGTAATTCGTGCAGTAGCCTGGATGGGAGGCGAGTGGTCGTCAAGTCATGTATGATGAGTTCAGCAGTTTTTGAGAGTGGAAGTATTGTTCAAGGTGGGGGTTGTATCATGGTGGGGTTGGAGTGGGATGGAAGCTCTGAGTAGCTTAGCATTCCCTCACGTCATAAGTCAAGTCATATCTGGTATAACTTGACTGAGGAGTGTGACATGGTTCTCGAAATCCTAACTCGTAAATATCCCTGAAATAACAAAATGGCTACCACTGTGATTCTCGGAAGCGGTATTATCGGCTTATCCACAGCTTATTACCTAGCCGATCATCAACCCGGCTCAACAATCCATCTCGTTGACGCCTCAGAGCAGCTCTTTGCTTCTGCGTCAGGCTATGCTGGTGGGTTTATCGCCAAAGACTGGTTCTCTCCAGAGCTGGCATCTCTTGGTGCGTTGAGCTTCAAAGAACATGAAGAGCTTGCGGAAAAGGAGAACGGGCGTGAGAAGTGGGCGTTTGCGAAGAGTCTTACTGTGAGCTACGAAGCGCAAGCGACGAGGAGGCATGGGTCGAGTGATGATTGGTTAGCCGAGGGATCAAGTAGAGCGGATTTGGTCAAGGAGAGAAGCGCTGGGGAGGAGAGTGATGCTCCGCCTTGGTTAAGGAGGGTCGACGGCGATGGTATTGACGTGGTGGATAAGGGTGAAGGCACTGCCGTTCTGTAAGTCCGACATCCGGATAATGTCATGACAGCCTAACCGCCTCAGTGACCCCCTCCAGCTATGCCAATTTCTCCTTGAAAAGTGCCGTTCTATGGGCTTACAGGTTCACCATCCTGCGACTGCCCTCTCTGTGGGCGCGGATGCTCGCGGAGAACTCTCCCATGTGCGCATCGGCTACACGGATTCATCCACCGAGACGGAAATCCCAGCTACTCGAGTTCTTGTCTGTGCGGGATGTTGGACACCGCAAGTGCTCGAAACACTGTTCCCCGGATCCGGACTGGACATCCCTATCCAAAGTCTTGGTGGCCACTCACTTGTTGTTCGGAATCCTTGCACGAAGGGCGATGTGTATCATTCGGTATATACGAGTCTTGATAAATATTCACCAGAGGTTTATGCTCGGCCTTCAGGAGTGATTTGGCTCGGTGGGCTTAACTCTCCTGCAATCCCACTCCCACCTCTAGCAACAGGGGCGAGACCAGTTGCAGCATCAGTCGAGGAGCTTAAGAAACTGGCAAGACAACTAATCGCATCAGAAGGAGATCCAGAGGTTGTACGTGCCGGCTTGTGCTTTCGACCGGTGACACACAGAGGCACACCTTATATTGCACGGATACAGGATTTCGATCTCCGACAGGGCTTTGGGACAAGGCCCAAGCAGGAAGGTGGTGTATTTGTTGCGGCTGGCCATGGACCCTGGGGAATTAGTCTATCGTTGGGAACGGGCAAGGTCATGGCTGAGATGATGCAAGGGAGGGAGTTGAGCGCGGATATAAGCAAGCTAGGTTACTAATTGATGTAGAATGTGTATGTATTACTTGAGAAGACGATCTCGAAGTCTTTGAATGTCCTCACTTAATGCTTTGCAACATCCTCCCACCAGGATGGTAGGCCACTTGCCATGGCTCTCTGTATCTCGAACAATATTTGCTAGCTGGTCTTCCCACGAACTCCGTTCCTGTACCTCCTGACCGTCGGGAAATTCCCACTTTTGGGTCGTAGTGTTGTATACCTCGCCGTTGGTGCCGTCAGGGTAGAGTACCAAAGCAGGCCAAGAATCCAGACGACCCTGCTCAATCATTCCGGAGACAGTAGTTTCGAATATGCGTAGCAGCCCATCCAACTTCTGGACCTTTGTGCAGTTGATGCCAATAGCCCAGGGGATGTTTTCGGAGATATTGCGGTCTAGCATGGCTTCAACTGCCGCTTCGATTGAGTTTCCATCGGGAAGTTTAAGATCCGAGCCAGGAGACAGGCAGGCTATCCAGTATGGAAGTTGAGATAAGGTAGGGGTTGCTGCGAGGGCTTTGCGCATGGCGATGATTTCGTCGAGGCGAGGGATGGTTTCCAGAGCGACGTAACTGATTCTCTCACCGATGTTGGGGACCTCGGTGAAAATAGACAGCCTCTCACGGTGCCATTCCTCCAGACTCTTCTCATCGTTATGTTCGGCATCATACTTCCCGCTGTATTCTTGACCAGGAATTAGACAAGCGCCGTATGGGCCACAACTCAATGCGATTTTAACCGCAGGGCCAGCAGTTGCAGCCTCCTCAGCGATACTAACTGCACCATCTAAAAAGCGAGGAATGCTCTCACGGCCAATTCCATCGGGGAACTCATCAGTACGAGTACCAGCAAAGCCATGAATAGAAACTTGATATGTCGCTGTGAGCAGAACGTCAACAGGCACTGCAGCAAAAGCGCTCTGGCATTGAACAAGAGTAGAAGGAGAAGAGATGAGCAGATGAGAAGACCAGAGAGGAGTAGAGCGGTCGAAAGTGACGTTGTGTTTTGTTTCAAGAGAGGTGCCGAGACCGCCGTCGAGAATGAGAATTTGGGAGGGCATGATGGTGTTGATGAGTTGGTTTGTGTTGAGGGGTTGAAGGCCCCCGCTAGGTTTTGTGGAGGTGGGATAGCTTCCTATTTCAAGACGGGAATAGAAGGATGGATATAAGCGCGACATGAGAACGGAGAAACTTGTGTAATTGCGACAATGAACTTGAGACGTGACATTTATGAAAATCGTGTATCTAAGTGCTAGCGAGATGAAACATTGAGCAAATCAAATCGCTCTAGCTCCCCTACTCTATCAAAACGCTAATTCATACCTCTTCTTTCCTGTCAACTGGCGCATCAACTTCATCGTTGAACTCTGTGCTGGGATCCACGAGGAATACAGTCGCTAGACAGAATTTAGCATACACAAAAGTTGAGAACGTCAACCGAGGAATGCTTACCAATTGTAGCAAGGGCAACGAAGCATGCCGCAGTGATCCAAACATGCTGGAACCCAGTGACGAATGTATCCAGAAGTGCATCTACGGCTGCTTCAATAATCTGTGGTGTGATGCCTGATACTCTTCTAACGCCTGCTTCGTCATGACTGAGCATATTTTGAACAAACTCCTCTACAGACTCTTGCGGAAGACCTGCTGCCACTGCGGCCTGACCAATTCTACCGGGAGCATGTTGGGTTTCGTCAATGAACACGGCGTTATCTACAAATCAGCATAAAATATAAAGCATGGGGTACTTTGACCTACAAATAGCTATACCGATAGTTCCACCGAGCGAACGAATACTTATCAAGAGACCACTTGCCACGGAAATGAGCTCAGGGGGTGTCGAGAGTTGTGCTGCTGTGACGAGAGTAATGAGTGTCATTCCCAAGGCAGACCCAAGTAGAACAGGGAATCCCCAGATATGTGTTGCTGAGTCTTGATCTGTAGTGGCCATGCATGCAAAGAAGGCGACAAATATGACAAACGAGAATACCGTAATCCACCGGACTTTCTTTGCGATAGTACAATAGACTCCTGTGGCGACTGATGCTGGAATTGTTGCCATAAAAGCGATGCTGAAGCGGACGGCGGCTAATATGGGGTCGCTTTCGTAAAGGAAGCCAATCTGACCATGTTAAAGAGATATCAAGACGAAGGGGTTGCTTGGCATACTTGGAAAGGAAAGTAGACAGTTGCTGCAAAGAATGCCAGTCCCTCACAGAAGACGGCGAAAAGTGCGATTGCAAAGTTGTTGTTCTCTCCGTTGAAAAGTCCATGGTGAAACATACCATTCGTTTTGAATTTGATCTCGTATACAACCAAGACTATCCCTAATGCTGCTCCAACGGAAAAGGTTGCTGAGGTATGAGGGTCTGACCATGGATATGGGTTCTGCGACCAGGCCAGACCAATGCAGAACAAGACAAGACTTGATGCAAGCAGTAGATAGCCGACCCAGTCTAACTGGGCTAGTTTTTGCGGTAATATAAGTGATACTTGAAGAGGAGTTGGAGGAGGTTGATATACGGCGAAGCATAGAACTGCAGCGCCAGCGAAGAGGGCAGTTGCGATATAATAATACTTACGAAATCCCTCTGGATCTCCACGACTCACAGCACCTCCGACAATGAGCCCAAGAATTAAACCGAATGAGTTTGCTATCATGACAGCAGCCTGCGCTGGTGCTCTCCATCGACGCGGGAGGATTTCTGAAGGCACGGCGTGAAGAAGCGGAAGCACACCAAATTCCAGACCTGTAACCGTCAAGCCTCCGAGGATCATGGTATAGCTATTTGCGCGAGAAGCTATCAGGCAACCAGCTGCGCCGAGAAGACTGGATATAACGAGAAGCCATCTTCGGCCCCAGTAGTCCGCCATTTGAGCCACGATGGGGCCAAGAACAACACTTGGTATGGTGAGGCATGCCGTAAGCCAGGTATAATCACTGGGACGCTCGAAGAAAGCAGATATAGATTGTCCTTGCTGTAAAGGGTCAGTGTCATGTCTGAGAGGGGACGGTTGTCAACGCACTGCTCCGGTACCGACAAGAGCAAAAGTTTGGGTAAAGTAAATGAGACAGATGGACAGCAATGCAAGAGAAGTGCGCAGGTTAAGACGAGGCGAGGAGTGGGCTTGGTTTCGAGTTGCGTGGTGCTTGGATTCATCGCCAAAGTCTTCTATAATCATGCTGCTGGTTTGAGGCCCGGAGATGATCTCATCGTGGGTGCTGAGTCTAGACATCTTGACAAAGGAGGTTCATTGGAAGCTTGCCGGCAGTTTATACGGTAAAAATGCGATGAAATATCTGCCAGGTCAGTTTAATATATCATGTTTGGTCTCCTCTTCAAGTCAGACCTCATACTTGACGCATAACATTCCTAGTCGCCAGCAACAACGCGAATCGGCTTCCGACCCGGAGTCCAACAGCAACATAGAAATCTTGAACATGTTCCTGTCAGAATCCTTTGGAGAGCAACCTGCCAAGAGAAAAGTGTTACACCTGGGGGCGCAGTGTTGGTTACACATGGTAAGGCTGGCGTATGCTTAATGGTAAGCTGACGATTCATTATGGAGATGGGTTAATCTGGTGGTATATTATATAAGGAAAGTTGAGCTACGACAGGATGCAGCAGAGATGCTGAGAGATTGGAGGTTCGATGTGGTGTTACATGTTCTGGAGTTGAGAAACCATCTAGATTGATAGGCGTCGAGATGAGAGCCGTCTATCGCTTCTAGATTGTTAAGCAAGAATTCTTTTATAATTTTCTAGGAGAACTGTGAACAATTGTGGGACATCCTGAGTTTTCGACGTTGACTATGGAGTCAACAGTGGTTGAATGAATAAAGAGTCAAAAAGGACATGATGAGTTTTCATGTTACCTTGAGGCGGTTTGAATTAAGTGCTGATATGAAGAAGCAGTTGAAGACAGGTTGGGACACTGTTATATGGCTTATCCTCAGAACTAATGGGTATTTTGCTTGATATTGATCTGGCGTGGTGATTGATGCTAGTGCTCATACTTTCTCTCATCAAAAGATGTTGTGTGACCTAGCATCAAGCAAAGATCACTGTGGTTACAGACAGTACTTAAACGCAACCTGGTTCATACGCTAGCTTCATGACCAACGCTGAATGATACATCTGTCAGCTTGTCACCCCCACCAACTTATTAACTCCAAAGCTAAGCTGAGGAGAGCTGAGCTGAGCTGGAGCTTCATACAAATCAACCAAGCCATAAGCAAGCCTCCAACAAGGGAGGGAGGGGAATAAACTCACCAATTAGATCAAGGTGGTGATGGTTTCTCTTCATGGATATGATTGGCATCCTCTGTCTCATGCTGAAAGAAGTCGAGTTCAGTCCGGTCGCAAAACCTCTCCTTGTACCGTCTTCAAGGTGAAGAGATGAGACGAGACATGTT
Organism: Fusarium dimerum; assembly: GCA_013623525.1. Lineage (NCBI taxonomy): Eukaryota > Fungi > Ascomycota > Sordariomycetes > Hypocreales > Nectriaceae > Fusarium > Fusarium dimerum. Next base: position 121,668 of record JABGLY010000121.1, read on the forward strand.
ACGATAATGAATATACAGGCCTAGGTAGCCATGACGACGCCGAGGTTTAGTTGACGTGAGGCCAAGACAGCCGGGGTGCAGTACTGAGGGGCCAGTGAGCTCAACAGCTGTAATGGATGCTGCAGTTGATTAACTTAGTGGAGCTGTAGTTACTAGTCTGTACAGTAGACGTTGAGCTTAACCCTGGACCGGGCGTGTTCCAGATCTTCCACAGGGGTACAGGCATCGAGCCATCTGAATCAAGCTTAGCGCTCATCCCTTCCAATCCCTTCCCTTCTTGCATTAATGCCTGTCGCGTCCCCATTCAAGCTTTCTTGCTTAACACGGGTCCTTCAACCTGTTTTCTTTCTTATCTTTTTTTTTCTCTCTTTCATCTTACTTCAATCAATTGAAGAAAAACAAATATTGTCAACATCACACATGGATTTTTCTGACTTTGAACACATTGATCCGATCGCTGAATTTGGTAAAGATGATTATGATGATGAAGATGACCAACAAGTGAACTTTCGACCGATGGGAGGTCATCCTCCATGGCAAGGACACGCTGGTAAGCTTGTTGGAGTGGTAGACATGGGAAGGTGAGCTTCTCCTGTCCCTTTCTCAATTTCTCATGGCTTGAGATATTCAATTCTGGCTTTGTCAATTGAGATAACAACGGAATGCAATTGACACATCAAAGCAATGGAATTCGTCTCTCCATCTCAGATCTCTCAGCTCCCCTTGCACGCATGCTCCCAACTGTCTGCGTCTATCGATCCTCTATCTCTCTTTACGACGCTCAATTTGACCCCGAGACTGGCGAGCAAGTTCCCATCCCGGACGATATCATTGAGGCTGTCTGTCATGTTCTTGAACGCTTTGTTGTCGTGTGTGATGACTTTGGTTGTACCAAGGACAATATCCACGTCATCGCCACAGAGGCTACCAGAAAAGCCCTCAATGCGGACCAGTTCCTTGCAGCTGTCAAGGAAACCACTGGATTGACGGTTCAATTGCTCCCAAAGGAAGAGGAGGGTAAAGTTGGCGCCCTAGGTATTGCTAGCGGTTTCTCTAGCATGGAGGGCCTCATCATGGATCTTGGTGGTGGTAGTACCCAAATCACTTGGATGCTCAGTCAGGGTGGTGACATCCGCATCAGCCCCTCTGGAAGTTTCAGCTTTCCGTACGGAGCTGCGGCTCTCACTAAGAAGCTTCACGACCTGCGCAAGGATAAGAAGAAAGACGAGGCTGATGCTGCGATCAAGGCTTTCAAAGAAGAAATGATCTCCAACTTCAAGCATGCCTACGATAACCTTCAGATACCCGAGGAACTCAAAGAAAAGGCTGAGCGTGAGGGAGGATTCAGAATCTACCTTTCTGGTGGCGGTTTCCGAGGTTGGGGTTACCTCCTCCTCTACCTCGACCAAGCCAACGGGAACCATTACCCAATTTCCCTTATCAACGGTTATACGGCACAGAGAAAACAGTTCGAAGACACCGAGACACTTCAGCACGTTGCACGCCAAGCCAAGGAGGTTTTCCGGGTTTCCGATCGTCGCCGCTCTCAGGTTCCCGCTGTGGCCTTCCTCGTCAACGTCCTTTCTGAAGCCATCCCCTGGGGTATCAAAGAGGCACACTTTTGCCAAGGTGGTGTCCGTGAAGGGTTCCTCTTCCACCAGCTCTCTTCAGAGGTGCGTCAAGAGGCGCCCCTTGAAGTGGCTACGGGCTACTTCGCACCCGGTTCTCGACTTGCCATTCAGGGACTGCTCAAGAGCGCCATTCCCAAGGACTCTAAGACCAAGAAGTTCCCTGAAGAGTTTGGCGAGCCGGTTGTGGATTCGCTTGCCAACTCAATGTATCTTCACATGTTTATGTCAAAGGAGACAGCATCGACTACCGCTCTTTATTCGACGAGCGTGGGACTTATGTCGTCCATCCATGGTGTATCGCACCAAGACCGGGCTCGTCTTGCTCTAATGCTAGAAGCGAGATATCGCGGCGAGCTGCCTCCTCGAGAGCAACGTTTCAAGGAGGCTCTATGCCAGCTTATCACCCCGGAGCAAGTCTGGTGGGCAGGCTACTTGGGTCGAATTGGTTGTCTACTCACAGCCTTGTACCCGGCCGGAAAGTTGCACAAGTCGAAGCCTCGCGTAGTCTTTTCGGCACAGTGGTCCTGGACATTGGGTAAGGATAAGAACAAGGAGGGTATCCTGTTGACCATTTCGGTGCAAAAGGTGAAGCACGACCCAGCAAAGACCAAGGAGACGCTGTTGGAATATGCAAGCGTAGTGGAAAAGATTGGAAAGAAGAAAAACTGGATTGGTAAGGATGATCCTTGGGGCATGAAAGTCAAGGTCAAGGTTGTTGAAGAGGGAATTCTCTCGGAATCTGGAAATAACGAGGATTTGAACTTGAGTGTATATGGGTAGTTGAATGATGGTTATGCTGATCTTCCTTACAAATTCCCCTTCTTATGATCAAGATTTAGGCCCCAACAAGTCTCTATCCCTGCCGTTTGATTGAATGTGAATCATCTTCATCTGATGTTTTCCTGTCTATAAACCCCCACAACAAACTCTTCCATCTTGCTTTCACAACTCATCTCCTCACTTCTGCACCGTCGCTCGAGAATTACCCCTGGTTACATCGGCTCACTCCTCTCACCATCCTCATTCTGTTTTACTTCCCCTCGACTCCCATCCACGCACCTAGCACCCCCTCTTGTTCTTTCATGATGGAGGCTTCGGAGGCTTCGGAGGCTTCTACCACTTCTCAGCACGATGAGGCACCAACGGCTCTGACACCCCGTATGGTAGATACCGACCGTTCAGTGGCTGAGGGGATCCCTCATTCAAATGACCCCGCCGTAGAGGAAGATGTGCCTGACGTGGTGTCTTCGCACCAAGCTGCCACTCGCGTGCTTCATCCGGAGAGACAGACCTACCACTTGAGCCAGATCCTCGGTCCCTGGCTGCTCTCAGATCTTGTTTATCAGAACCGGGTGGCCCTGAGAATTGCGGAGTACATGGATGTCCATCGTAATCAGTGGGATTTTGACGATGACACATTGTGTATCACTTGGGAAAACAAAGATTCGGACATTCAGGAGTTGAAGCGTTTGGGTATGTTGGCCGAGGTTGCCTCAGCCTCCTTGAACCTGCAAGCCATTCAACCTATTACTAAACCCGGACAGTTGGAGGTCAAACCTTTCTTGAAAGAGAATTATGCTCAGTTGCTGAAATCCCGGGTTTTGGCCATCGAACCTCGCGCGAAGGAATGGATTATCGTTGAGAGTCTCTTTACCAAGCCTGGCAAGATCCGTGTCCAGAGTGCAGTGGCTGCCTTGAAGCAGTATCAACTGAAAATCGGAGATGCCATGCAAAAGGCTTGGGAACCCTTCACATCCCCCGACAAGCCCCCCATCACGCGGTCTATGGAAAGTGAGGCCCTGGTCATGATTGTGCGGGCCATGGGAGCTGTCTCGACTGAGGAAGCCCAGAACACGTCCATTTCGGAATTGTGGTGTGATGGTGTGAGGAAACGTGTATACGAGAAAGCAGGCTTGTTTGTGGAGCAACAGTTGGAGCTTCTGGTGCGAGCTCCTCAGTTTGGTGAAGCTCACGCCCAACGGATAGTTTATCGCGGCATCGGGAACCTGTTGAAGGAGCCCTTCGGTAACTCACAGGTTCTGCTGGTCTCGGAGCTTCTGAACCTCTTGCAGACTCCTGGGGTTGCTTCTGATGGTTGAGACGAATCCGCGATGTTGCACAGTCAATCCAGAACCAACTTGGGCTTTTGGGGCCAGACTGTGGACTCAGTATTTGTCGTTTGGGCTGAGACTTTTGAAGGACATACGGGCGTCTGGTTCTGAAGGTCGTGGGAATTCTTTTCGAGTTTGGGCGTGGAGGGAAGGCCTGCATTTTCATGGAAGATTACCTATTGGGAGTCACGATAGTTGGCACTTAGGAGCGTACACATATGGAAACTAGATATCAGCATGGATCAATCTGTCTTTATGATTTATGGATTGCCCTTTGGTGTATTGGCATCGTGAGATTACCGGGAACTCATGGAGAGTACTCAGAGATGCTGATCCATGTGAGAAAACTAGATGTTTGCAGTGAAGAAAATGACAAACATAAAAGTAATAAGCTAGACAGGGTCAAGAATGACGACCTTTCAGTCAGATGTAAGACATCGAACTTGTGACATGTTTTCTGATCAGCTATCTGCTTTGCCGGCTATTCAATGATCCAACTCATCCCGTCTAGTAGATCATCGAGCCATTTCTTGGAAGCAGGCAGATCAGGACATGTCGTCCAAAATCCATGTGGGAGTCCTTGATACACATGAGCTTTTGTAGACATTCCCGTTTCCCGGAGTAGCTGATCTAGTAGGATAGCCTCGTCGCGACGTGGATCCCATCCACAGATGGCAAAGTAAGCCTTGTTGGCGATATTCGCATGAGAATCAAACAGAAGAGGTGAGAGTCGTTTATCAGTAGGAGGAGCGCCATATTTCTCTGCTGTCATCAGAGCTTGTCTTTAGATAAAAGCTTGGAAACGAACCTGCAAAGTAATCGATTGACTTTCTTGTAAGACCCGGTGCATCGTTGATCTCGTCGACGCTCAGTATGCGATCGAGGTATTCTTTGGGCCTAGCATCTGGATGACAGAAACTGCCAGCAAGGAAAACAAGTCCAGTAATCTTAGGAGTGAGACCCTCGTCGCGTGCAAGATGGGCTAGACCTGCTGTGAAGTTTGCGCCAGCAGATGTACCGCCTAGAATGAAGCCTTTGGATAGATCGGTGTTGAGCGTTTTTTGACCTTCCAAGGAGGCAGTCTACTAAAGTTAGTGCTTAAGTTTAAGGCACGGTTAAGGGAGATGTACCCAGCGGAGAACGTCAAAGCAATCTTCAAAACCAATAGGAAACTTGTTTTCCGGCGCGAGCCTATACTCGACGTTGATGACTACAACAGGAATGTGCGAAGCAATAGCTCGACATGTTGAATCATCTGTTTCGAGACCACCAGTCACGAATCCTCCTCCGTGCATGTAAATGAACAATGGAAGAGAGCCATGGTTCTCTTTGTGGCGGTATTGACGAATAGTAATCTGATGTCCATCACGGACAGAGATGGGGAGTTCGTCGATAGAGAGCTCTGACTGTGGAGTAATGGGATTATGAGACCTGTCCATTCGGCAAATTCTTGTGTTTGGGGGAAGATTATTCGGAAACTTGACGACTTAAGCATGGTAGATCATGATGAAGGGGAAGAAGTAGACTCACATCAACCCATTGAGGGTCAGGAATCGCGTAGTGTCTGTATTCCGCCATTGTGACGATGGTACTGAACGGAGGTAATAGGTAAGAACCAATTGATGGAATGAGAGAGCGATGGAGCGTCTATTTAGATGTACGATTCCACCCAGCGCTGATCAATTCTCCGCTTGACTAAGATGTGACATCCATGCACATCCGACTTTGTCATCAACCTGTGGAGATGTGATGTTGAACTAGATAAATAGATTATCTTATCAGATGGAACTAGAAGCCCACTTGATACGAGATTGCTAAGCATGAACCCTGGTTTCTCTTATGTTTAGGTGCGTGAAGCTGAAGGTGTCGAAACATCCAATGTCTTTAATTGGAGCTCACCTGGCAGGTGGTATTGGTAAACTAGTCCCTCTGCCTCTGGTGTTAATTGATGTCGGCATCATAGAACAAGTCAACTAGTTACGGAGAATATCACTGTATTGACTTTCATCATCATGATATTCCTTCTATCTTGTAAACTTGGCATGTAGACATTACAAACACTGACATAATTTCAACCCCGTCTTACCCGAAATTCATGCTATGATACCTTCTTCCTTCATCTCCAACCAAGCCCGTCGAAGCTCTAAAACAGACTGTGCGTTAAGCATCCCCTCCGTCGTCCACAGTTTGTCGTCCGCCCAGTCCGGGATACAATCATCAGATTCCCACGAATCCTTCATCTCGAGTCTGCCACTTCTCAGCACGCTTACATTTGATCTGTCTTTGAGGTCGAGGGCTGTGACCTGGCCGCGCTCGGAAATCCACATGGCCCGTTTGAGGTGGGGGAATCTGCCCTGGCTGACAGCTGTGACAAGTGACTTTTCCCACTCAGAGCTGTTACTGAGATCCGTCCATGGCCTTGCTAAGTGCGCCATCTTCTGATGCAAATAGAGAGTCTCCAAAGACTCTGGCAGAAACGTGACAAGCTTGGCCTTGTCCATCTCTGCGACGTACTCGGACTCGGTTCCGTCTCTCCTTTGCCAAACCAAGCCTTTGTCGATGATCAAGTGCTTCAACTTGGTGAACTTACGCAGTGAAGTAAAGTGAAACCTCGGGCGGTTGGGATATTCAAACCCTCCTGTCCTTACCCATGTGCTTCGGTCACGGCAGCCACCGTATTCGGCGTGTCGTGCAAAACTCACGTCCAATTCCTCAAGAACATCCCTGTGGTTGCGCAAGGCGCGATATAACCACTTGCCAGCCTGCACATGCTGGTTCATGGCTCGATATGACAATGCCTTTAGGCCAGGCATAGCGGACAACACTTTGCCGAGATCACCTTCGAAGGTACCCAGCAGAGTCAGCTCGAGCCGTTGCAATCGGGGAAGATGCAAATCTGGCCGCAAGAGAGCGCTGCCCGTACAAGAAAGCCTGATCAAATTGGGAGCCAACTTGATCATGTTAGTCTCCGGAGTACAAATAGAATGAGACCTGGTGCAACGAAAGTTGTGAGTGGCTTTGTGTGGGCAGAAGTAATCACCACGATTCACTCGGTCGAGCGACATGTCAGTGACGGCTGGTGAAAGAGTGAGATAAGGCTTCTCCAACCTTGGAAGATGAGGCCATGGATAGGACAGTCGGAATGCCCACTCAAGATTGACTTGCAAATCCAACTTCTTTAGGCGTGGAAGTTGTACCAACACGAGTTGTATCAACGTCTCCTCCAGAAAATGATGATAAATGTCTGTTCGGTTGAATCTGAAATTCGCCCGGAAGGCGACGACAGCGACAAGGTCTGCCTCCTCCTGGGTCAGATTTGCACGAGTCAACCAAACGGGGACAACATCATGCTTAGTCTTGTTTCTGCATATGTCCAATGTTCGAACAAGTCCCGCCAGGTCAGGACGCTGATGAAACGTCCGAAGCAAGCAGTAGAGAAATTGCAGATGTCCCTTGAGCGGAACGGGCCAATCCTCGTCTTGCATTATGATCTCGCGATGGATTTTCTGCGGGAAGACGAGATAGTTCGGATGTGCTGCCACCAGCTTTCTCGTGTACACAGAAGCTTCTTCTTTTGAAGAGGTGATAGAGCGGAATACATGTTGGTATAAGACGGGCTGGGCCAGAGCGCATGTTCCTTTGGATACCAGACATAGTGCCAAAAGCGCTTTTCGGCCCTTTGTATGAGGGGATACACGCTTCCCACCAAATTTGACATGCTTTTCTTGCTGGGAACCTGCCTCAAGGTGTTCAAAAATGAGTGAAATCACCTCGTTGGGCATGGCTAAGAGATTGAGTTGATTGGTGGTGCTCGAAGAGGAAGGGTATCTGGGCACAGGAGGCTTGATCGTGGGAGTCATTTCAGATGAATGAGATGTAAGGAGCCTGGCCAGAATTGAGGAATTCCCAGCGATAGGGGTGTTGCACAGAGACATCTCTTCGGGGAGAGTGATGAATACATAAATAAATCGCCTGGTAGAGAGCTTTCTCCGATATGAGAGCAGGTCGACAGAATATTCTCGAGGTTGGCTGGAAGTTATCGAACACGTCCGTGTTAGATAGCCGTAAAGGGTGTCAGGTCTGTTAGAGCATTTGCCTCGAGACTGAGAATGAAGCCAATGGTAGTTGAGAGCGGATGAATTGAATTCTAGAGGCGAAGACCACAAACAGCGGCCAGCAATCTCAAGAGGAATGGCTTGAAGAGTAGAAGTATTTCAGCGGGGTTTTTAATCCCAAGTTCCCAGTTGCAGGGAAGTGGTAAACAGTGACTTCGAAATGGTCGTGACGTAGAAAGAAAATAGTAAGAGGGTTTGATCTGAGCGGCAGTGGCTAGAAGGGCATGCCAACAGCCCCGTTTGCTTGGTCATCCCACGAACGGCCAGGCGTATTTTTATCATAATATACTTGCAAAGTTATGTGCAGTAGATGATAAATATCTAATAGCTGAGATGACGGGATGTGAATCATGGTGGTTACCAATTCTGTCTTGTAGTTTGACACTTCAAACATGCCATGAATCTTTTCCACTGCAATGAATTATTTCTAAGTAGATCACCTGTAAAGATGCAATTCAAACTATCTATCCAAGTTTCATATGATACTCTTGATTTGCCTTCCCCCCCTCACCTGGGTATCTTGTTTGGACTTTTCTGGACTTAGTTTCAACATGCTGGATTCTGGACACTCGCACTCAATTTTCGTATCGACAACAGCTGACAGATTTTTTATCACTTGTGACAAAGTCACTTTTGACGTAGTACCCATAGTGTAACATATATCATGAGATATAAGTGGCGTTATATTGTTATAGTTACGATCCAGATCTCTCCCATGTAGCTACAGATCCCACGCCTGATAAGGCTGAACTAACAGCAAACATAAGAATAAGCAAGTCACATGCAACCTGGTCTAATATCAACGTCAGACATCACGCATAGACATAAGTCCCAGCTCCATGGATACAGCGTGCGTCACATCACAGATCTGAGACCCTAGCCGCTTGTAGCACAGCCCAGTTTAGGGAACCCTTGATTTACAGGAGACGCAGAAACTCGGTAAGATCCGAGCTGATAGTTCCAAATCAAGTAAATTCTGTACCTGGGAAGAGTCAAACGAGGCTTTGTTGGATGAACCAAAAGTTGTTCCACACGATAACCTCATTCAACCAAGTTTCTTCGTCAAACCTATGATCTTGACATAATCTTTAGTATTACGGGCTTTAGCCGCGAGAACGAAAGAGGATCCCAAGATTTGAGATTTTGCCAAAAGCGAGGTCTCCGGCTAATACAACTTGTAAACCGTAAGCTCAGTAAGTTTATGTGTTGACATAGCTAGGAAAATGGAATAACTGGATCATGGTCTCGATCCCCTGAGCACTGCCATGAACCCAGGAACATTCAATCTCCGCCGGTACAGATGACGCGACTTAGAATGGGGTTGAAACAAGCAGTTCAACAAAGAAACCAGTAGATGTCGTCAAAAGAGACTTCAGACCTTTCCAAAGCACAGGGAATGGAAATGATAGACAAACGAGAAGAGACACCAGTCTCGATATCGCATTTACCCCAGACTTTCCCCCATCTTATCCGCCCACATCTCCGCTAATAGCCATCACCAATCAACTCACTCAAGGAGCTGGAACTATTGACTTTCCCCTCACGTGGCGTGGGGCTTCAGAAGCGGCTCTTGTCCAGATGAACCGCCGGCATGGTGAGCCGCATCCCGGGATTTACATCAGGCAAAAGTCCGCAAAGCTCCACAGTCTGCACGAACATCAAGCAATGCCTCTGATCAACTTAACTTAACTTTCCTTTTATTTCTTACGTTGCACGCGTGACTTGATAGCATCCTTGCAGTCGGTGGTGGTTCGATGTTTTGATGTTGGGATATGTACCAGGGTTTCCACAACGTCGGGACATTGTTCTTGGACATGCCGAAGGGATTTGTCCCTTTTTGGGCGTTTTGGAGTATTGAGAGGGTGTGGTGAGGTCGGCATAATGGCTATAATGCATCAGATATAGGCTAAATAGAGAGGGGATTTTGAGTCAAGAACCGAGAGGTGATGCCAGGGTCCTGACGAGCTGATATTTTGTCGTTTGACATTGCTGCTAGAGCATGAATCGTCGATGAAGTCAACTATATAGTCTCCGCGTGCAACAAAACTCTAGGAAGAGGATCACGAGAAGGTTCAACTCGATCTAAACTCATTGATCGGCATAGATCTAGCCATCCGGCGAGGATAATTCCCACTGCCCAGCAAGTTGCAAATAACCACCATGACAGCTCTCCCCCCAAAAAAGCCTATTACCCCACTCGCGAAAGCAACAGGAAAATACGAGACTCGATACGATTGGATTCTCGGGCAATAACCTGTCGAAATTGTTCAGATTCGAATCCTGGTTACTATATATCAGCAGCTCTGCGGCACGGCTTCCCGAAACGATGCGAGCGTCCATGCCACTCTAGGGTTAGCAACAGCTGACCGAGTATTTACGTTACAAGAAGTGGTGAGAACTTGGCTCGAAAGGATACTAGTTGGGAAAAGATTCCAAACAGCAGGAAACAGGGAAGATGGTCCTCTCGATTCCTCTGGTCTTACTTTCTGCTCTTCAAGTTTAATGAGTTCCTGGAGCACCTCGGCCTCCAACCGAATTCGAGACTAGGATCGGGCTCTTCTAACCCGAGCACATCGAAATAGATGTAGACGTTCCTCTAGGCCCGGATCTCTACATACCTCATCACCGGTTGAACTCGAGGCCGTTACGGCACAGAGAGAACAACAAACGGTACTAGAACTTCCAAGTCAGTATAATCGAATCATTTGCCATCTCATGACATTCATGAGAGGTTTCTTAGATATTTCGGCGCCTACGGTGCAACCTCCTTCAACTATTAAATACCAATAAACACTGGGAGATTTCGCCTCAAAGGCTATTCTCATGCTTCTGATGCCCGCCAAGAAGTCATACCCTCGAGGATAAGTGGTAACAAAAGAAGCAAGACAGGGGGTAAAAAGGGCCGAAACGCCATAGATGAATCCTCCCACATCATGAGGTACCCCCCCACACACACTTCCCCCTCATCCCCCAGAGCTCACAAACTTCCCCAGATTCTGGGCCCGCTTCCTTTGCAATTAGGAGCCCATTTTACCCCAAAGCTTGACCTGACCATATTTCCATGTATTTCACTGGTAGAATTGATGTTCTGCCACCTTGCATTATAACCGGACCACTCGTTTTACAGCATGGCCCCCCTTCTTGTTCGAGCCACTCCTGTCGAATCTTCCACCAATGGTGGGAATCTCAACATCACGACATGTTGCAAACGACCTCGAATTACTTGAGAAGGATGAACTTGGTGATTCATCCACTTCGTTCAGTTGAGTGACGAGGCATACTGAGTTGAAAATGGATATCATAGATCATTGAATTCATCTTGGAACGAGGTGACTGTGGGTTACAAGACATGAGAATACGGAGGATCATCTATCATTTCATGGAGCAACCCGAAGTGCGGGGTGTGGAACGTCGGGGTCCATCTTTGTCGAACGGCCCGTCGATCCTATTTTTGACTTACAGGCTCAATTCGAAAGATACAGCTGTCATGGGCTGTTGTCCAATGCCGGAACTATTCCCTGTTGTCGGTTAATGTTGCATTTGCAACCATGAGCGGCCGAAGCTATCCTGGCCATGATTGCCATCCCCCCTCAATGTTCCCCAGAGTACTTGAATCACCCAACTTCCCCCAACCTCGATATGGTTTTGAGATCTTGAGACCCATCCATCTCTAGAGGCTCCGGTGACTGTACCAACGACAGAAAGGAGTTTTCCCACCATGGCTACCGATAAACGCGTCGGCGACAGCGACATCCAGGTCGAGTCTACTGACCATGGACTCGACCATCTCAAGAATGTCGACCTTCATGACAAGGCCCTCAACAATGGTGCTCTCGAGGCCACGGCCACTGAGCACAGCATGGGAGTCTTCCAGGCCTTCAAGACGTACAAGCGTGCGGCTTTCTGGTCAATCCGTACGTTCGCAAAAGTCACGATTCTATGCAAGACATGCTGACACCATCTAAGTTATCTCTACTACCGTCATCATGGAGGGTTACGACGTTACCCTCATCGGTTCTTTCTACGGATACCCTGCCTTCCGCGACAAGTACGGTGAATGGCTCAACGAGGAATACGGCAACCAGATTTCGTCCACATGGCAGCAACGTTTCAACTGTCTTGGTGCCCTCGCCAACATCATCGGTGCTCTTCTCAACGGTTGGGCCACCGCCAAATGGGGCCACCGCAAGGTTGTCATGTTTGGTCTTTTCTGGCTCACTGCCTTCATCTTCGTCGTTTTCTTCGCCCCAAGCATCGAGGTTATGCTTGTCGGACAATTTCTCTGTGGTATCCCCGTAAGTTTTCCGATCTAGTGCTGAACGCGGGGCCGTGCCGTGTGGGGGGAATCTCTTCGGATCCGGTTACTGACTCCGACTTCGATCAACAGTGGGGAATCTTCGCGACGACAGGCCCAGCATATGCCGCTGAAGTCACGCCTCTCGCAATTCGTGGATACTTGACAGCCTATGTGAACCTCTGTTGGTGTATCGGTGCGTCATCCCCCTTGAAATCTTGGAAATAAGGCAAGTCTCTAACAGTAGGCACCACCACAGGTCAGTTTATCAGTGCTGGAGTCCTCAAAGGACTTGTGAACAACAAGACGGAGTGGAGCTACCGCGTTCCGTTCGCCATTCAGTGGATCTGGCCCGTCCCTCTTGCCATTGCTGCCTTCCTGGCTCCCGAGTCCCCCTGGTACCTTGTCCGAACGAACCAGCTTGAGCTTGCCAAGAAGTCCCTCATCCGACTCTCTCAGCCAGAGCACAACGTCGATTATGATGCCACTATTGCCATGATGGTCCATACCGACAAGCTCGAGAAGGAAGAGCAGGCCGGTGTGTCTCTCTTCGAGTGTTTCAAGGGTACCAACCTCCGACGAACAGAGATTGCATGCATGGGTTTCATGTCTCAGATCACCAACGGTGGTGCTCTCTGCTACTCTGGATCTTTCTTCTTTCAGCAGACTGGCATTAGCGAGGATGCTTCTTACGGTATTGCTCTCGGTGGAACTGGCATTGCTTTTGTCGGTACCATCATCTCATGGTTCTACATCTACCGCTGGGGACGACGCACCATCTGGCTCACCGGTTTTGCGTGCTTGGTCGTGATCCTCTGGACCATCGGTTTCCTCGCTTTGCCTACGCAGACTAAGCCACTGGCTTGGGCACAGTCTCTGCTCTGTGTCGTCTGGCTCGGTGCTTACTCCATGTCCGTCGGTCCCATTATTTACACCATCGTCGCTGAGATTGGTTCTACCCGTCTCCGAACCCAGACCGTTGTCCTTGCCCGCTCCTTCTACTACGTCGGTAACATTATCTGCGGTGGTCTTCTCCAGCCCAAGCTCATCTCCCCCGGAGATTGGAACGCCAAGGGCAAGACCGTAAGTTCTAGGAATCTCGAGCTGATGTTTACGCCGCTAACCATGCTTGCTCAGGCTTTCTTCTGGGCTGCTCTTGCTACCCTCACCTTTATCTGGGGCTACTTCCGCATGTTCGAGACCAAGGACCGAACCTTCGGAGAGATGGACTTTATGGTAAGCATTTCTACTCCTTTAACTAACCACACACAAAACGTTAACAATTTGAACAGTTCCAGAAGGGTGTCTCGGCTCGCAAGTCTGCCAAGTACCAGATCAACGAGGATGAGGTCTTTATGGCTCACGAGCAGACCGAGGAGCAGAAGCGAGGTCTTTAAGTTACATTTCATGTGAGAGTTTGCGATCTATGTTTCGTTATGGAGATAGCTTTGAATTGATGATACCGCCCCTGTTCGACGAATACGTCAGAGTCAAGAGTGTCGTTTTGATTATTCGCCCTCGCACTTACAATAGCCGCGAAGGGTTTGCTAAGGTGGGTAGGTACCTAGTTCCTGGTTAATGATTCTGTTTCGTGGCATCCATCACTTCGGAGCTACACTACTTACTGCTTGTCAATAATGTATATGAAAATGTTCCTTAGATGTCCTTGATCTTCAAGAGGGGGGTGGTTTGACGGACAAGTAGTACATGAAAACATGAAATCTTACGACGGTAGAAACGGGTCCAGGTATCTATGTCATGATGAAAGTTGTGCCCTTGGGCTGCCATGCTCATGGTGTATCCACTCCAGATTTGCGGACTTGATACGAAACAGCCCTACTAGAACGTGATTTTGTGATAGAGTTTTTCAAGCCGCTTATATTAGCGAAATCAACAGCTGTTAATTGTCATGAGCAACTGGAATCGATACCAGCAGCGTCCTTCTTGGGAGTTATGCTGTTGGTGGTGGAGGCTGCGAGTCACCCATATCAAGGAAGTCAGTATTTTCATGACGATAGCACCACTTTTAACTGATGACAACTTCACAATGATCTTCAATTCAGTAGAAAGGAAAGCCTGGCGATTGACGGGTATAATTTTAGTAAGTTTCGGATCAGTGTACATTTACGACAGCCTAGCCATACGACAACTGGAGGGTATGTGTATTTGACCATGTCCTTGAAATACGAAAATGGAACATCCCTTGCTCCGTATTTAGAATCAGGCCAGCTTCTATCAGTATTGTATGCATCTTTACTCAAGCAAAGTGCGGTGACGATGGCGGTGATCATGGAGAAACTTGGGTTTGCTGACCTGTGTTATGCCTGTCATGCTCCTCATAGATGGAAGGCAACCCTGCTAGACGTCTCTGCCGATGCAAGTAAAGCTCTGGATGCAGGATCTTTCATCATGTCAAATAAAGGCTCTATGCTTCCATGCTTGCCCTATACTCTTGAAAACGAGGAAGCTTATGGTGGTGCTGACGTGATGTTAGGATGTGCAGCATCATATTACATTGTGGCGGCATCGAAGGAATGCGCACTGTGGAATCTGAACCAGCCTGTCTGAAAAACGTGGAAGTTGCCTCGATAAGGAATGTCAAGAGTTTGTGAAGGAGAGATGAGATGTCTATGTTGTTGATACTCAATCAAGCTCATTGTGATGCCGCTGGCCCTTCAGCTTATTCTTTTGTTTAAATCATGATGTGCAGTACTAGATGAGTACTAAACATGATATTTTGAGTGGCTTGAATGATTTGCATGTGCTCGTCAACTCTCGCGCGCAATCATCTGAATGTGCTGTGACCCTTGTGGCTTTGGTGGATTATCCGGCGGCAAAGCGAAACAATGGTGTTGGAATTGTGAGACAAGGTCGGAGTCAGGTTGTCTCCACTTTACAGCTTGTTATGGGAATGTTTGGTTCAGAGATGAGCTTCACCGGTGGGACAAAAGCAAGATGACGAAAGATACGAAAACCGCAGGATGAAATTAATGGCTGGTGGCAAAGAGTTTAATGTGCATATCCTTAGAAAGAAGCATCATGATATTCATCACTCACTTCTACTGTACAGTACAGAGTACGGATGCTGGCATAAAGAAACCTAACATTATCAGCGGATCGATCGGCTTCAAGCCAAGCGTGCTCCACTCCAAGGGAGTCTTCTGGTTTCCCGTAGCCAAAGTCCAAGCGTGCTAGGCCAAGAAGGAATCAGCCCAAACCCGGGGCTCTCTTCCGGGTGAGATTACCGGTCTGGGTCGACGTTCAACGTCAAAGAGCATGCTAAAGCTCCGGATATCATCTGCAAGGAAACACCATCGCCGGGCCAAGAGAAGAAATGTGCTGATAAACAGTGAGAGTTGAGATTAGGTTTTGCGCGGTGAGGCTTGGATTCAAGGCTTTGGGGATTCAATTGGCGAAATTAAGTTGTACCAAGGATGGCGGCCTCCTTTTTTTTTTTTTTCTTTTCTTACTCTAAGAGACAAGAGACATCAACCCTGGTCCTGAAAAGTAATTCCTTGACGCGAATCAAGTGTTTATTTGTTATTGTCTTGGCTGATGGACTTCATTACTAACAAGAGGATTGGACGAACGAAAAGTGAACAAGAGAGAAAAAGAGCAATGCACTGTTATGTAAAGAAGAGGCAAAAGAAATGAACACAAATTGAGTCAGGTTTGTTTTGTTTTGTTCGGGATGGATTCGGTGCCTGACGTTAGCTTCACTCTGTTTTTTTTATTGACTTTCCTCTTGCTTTTCGTCCCTTGCAGCTTGCATATGAGGCGTGGGATGGGCTGGCGGGCCGTTGTTGTAACGGGACAAATGTGTGTGTACTCCTCCACCCAAACCTTACTCACCTCGTCCATCAAATATACCAAGATTATCCTGCTCCAACAATAGAGCATGTTATTCTTTCCACGGCCTAACTCTCACCTCAATAACCGTATACGAGAACAACATTCCTCCATCAGGCTGTACTACTACTATTCCCATCGTTCATGTTGTTTATTGTCGATCACGCCAAATTACCTCCTGCATTTGGGGGGGAGTGGAGCCGTCAAAAGAAAAATACGAAGGGGGAAGTCGACTGGGGTGCGCTCAAATCACAACCAGAGTCGTGTACGGGGATTAGCGACCAATGCCAATGCGTGTGCCCACCACCTCTTCTTTTTTTAGGCTTAATCACAGGGGCCCCTCCAATCATTCCAACTTGGTGGGTAAGCCTCGTCAGCTTTCTTTCAGGGGAAATGCACCACTAACTTGACCAACCCTTGCACTCTACGACCTTGGAAATAAGGAAATCCTGCCACCACGTGATCGGACTGTTCATTCCCTCAAGTATTACCATCACACTCCATCCAGACATTTCAACCTCTTCCATTCATCTCTACATCACCTCCTTCTTTTTCCCTTTTCCCCTCCCATCACCAATTCTTTATTCATCGTCACTCTCTTTTACCTACGGGTTTCTTTCTTTTTCTTTTGGCTTGTTTCCTTACTCCGACCACGTTCCTTAATACAAGAAAACAACAACGATTTCACCCCAGCAGACAGTAAATTAGACGGACGCTTTTTAATCCAACATCATGCGTGTTTCCGCTACTCTCGCTGCTGGCGTCCTCGCCGTTGGTGCTTCTGCCAAGAACTACCTCGGCTTCAACTCTGGTGCTACTCTTCCCGACCGATCGGCCAAGTTCAAGGCCGACTTCAAGTCTGAGTTCGAGACTGCCCAGAACCTCAAGAACTCACCTGGTGACTTCAACGCCGTCCGACTCTACACCAACATCCAGGCCTACTCAGAGAATGACCCCATCGAGGCTTTCGAGGCCGCTATCGAGACTGACACCTCCATCCTCCTCGGTGTCTGGGCTTCCGGCACCGACAACATCGATAACGAGATCAGCGCCCTCAAGAAGGCCATTTCCAAGTATGGAACTGATCTGACCGATCTCATCATCGGTGTCTCCATTGGCTCCGAGGATCTCTACCGTAACTCCGCCACCGGTGTCAAGAACAAGTCCGGTGTTGGTGCCGACCCCGATGTCCTGGTTGAGTTCATCTCCGACTTCCGCAAGGCCTTCAAGGATTCCTCCATCAGCGACATCCCTGTTGGTCACGTCGACACCTGGGACGTCTGGCCTAACAGCACCAACGCTGCTGTCATCGATGCTGTCGACTTCATTGGTGTTGACGAGTACCCCTACTACGAGAACGATAAGGGCAACTCTATCGAGAACGCCGGCCGCCTCTTTGACAAGGCTTATGATGCCACTGTCGCCGCTGTCAAGGGCAAGCCCGTCTGGGTTACCGAGACTGGTTGGCCTTACATCGGTCCCGACTGGGATGAGGCTGTTGCCAGCGTCAAGAACGCTCAGCGATACTGGCGTGACATTGGTTGCCGTCGTCTCTTCAACCAGGTCCCCACTTTCTGGTACACTCTCCGTGACTCCAACCCCGACAACGAGATGAAGTTTGCCATCACCAAGGATCTCTCCACCAACCCTCTCTTCGACCTCTCCTGCGAGGGTTATGAGGAGTTGGAGACCTCTACCTCTGCTTCCACCAATCAGTCCACCAAGACCAGCACCACCTCCAAGGCTACTGAGACCTCTGACGATGATGAGTCCACTACCGTTGTCAGCGCCTCCGCTTCCGCCACTGCCACCAAGGGCTCCTCCAGCGGTGACTCCGACGCCACCACTGTTGCTACTGCCACCGGAGCTGCTGCCACCTCCACCTCCGGTTCTGAGACTGGCTCTGGCTCCGGCTCCGGCTCCGACTCCGACTCTGGCTCTGGCTCCGGTTCTGACGACTCCGAGTCTGGTTCTGGCAGCAGCGAGTCTGGCTCCGGCACTGGGGAGTCTGGCTCTGGAGACGCTACCGAGTCTGGCTCCCCCTCCGCCGAGACTCCCAGCACTGTCGTCAACGGTGCTTCCGGTCTCAAGATCTCGGCAGCTGGTCTTGCTCTTCTTGCCGCCCTTGCTCTGTAAATTACTTGAATGATCTGGGTAAAGCACCCGTATAGCCTGTGTTGTCTTTATTTCTCGCGACCGAGATCTGTTTCATGTATTTTTTCTGGATAGACAAAGGATAGACTAAGAAGTTACCATTCTCATATACTACAGTGTCTCTGTGAATAGTGATGCATATCAATTCATGATGATGGTCCGCATAATCGAGAACAATATCGTCCCACAAGCCAGCCATGTCTGAGTCAATCCTGCAAGCCCCTTATACATTTGAACAGAGGTACTGCCATTCTATGGCGCGACTTGACTGCCTTCGTTGGTGATTACGGTTTTGAGAACGAGATTGCAGTGACAATCGTTATCCATCCCTTCACTCTCTTGCAGCGGCCGTAGTTTTTCAACCCAGCCATTTCTAGATTGAGGGCTTGCCTGTGCCTAGGTACCACCTACCTACCTATGTAGGTACCCACGGTAGCCACAGAGATGTGGCGAAGAGAGGGAAAGAGTAACGAATGTTGAAGAGAATTGGCGATTTTGGACTGCAATTGACCAGGTGATGTTCTTCACTAAAGCCAGCATCCTAAAACAGCGTCGTTGGGTTTGTATTTCTTAAACCTACAACAACAATTATCGTTACAACAATCATCGTGACTAGAGCAACATTGATAACGAAATTTTCCGTCACCATAATTAGAAGTCTTTCATCTTGCCAAACTATGACCAGTCCGCTCACGATGGTGAACGATCAGTCGGCTCAACACTCAGAACCTCCCATGCGACTCCCCCGTGAAATTGGTCTTTTCGATAAGTTCATCTATCCAGAACTACGGAGGTTTCGTATCATTGCTCAGTTCAAATATACCAAGAAGCGTGGTTTCAAGGTTCTCAAACCCAACGGCCAACTCCTCCTCTTTGCCACGTCTCCATACTGGTCGATCAGTGACCGCGCCAGCTTCTATAATGCAAATGACACACATCTTTTTGACATCATGAGAAGATGGGGGAAGATCCGGATGGAGGATTCGCTGAGCCATGTTCTCATGCATGGTTAGGAACAGCCCAAGCGTGAGTGTCATAGTTATTTCCTGCAATCTCTATTTAGAGTGTGGGAAAGGAATGAGTACTGACTATATCTAGATTGTGGCAGCGTATTAACAGCCGAGTTCATGTCCAAGGGTCTAATGGACCGCCTGTGCGTAGATCGCAGACCGATGCACTACGACATGGAGGTCTTTGAACGAATCAATAACACTAGAGTGGCGACGTGCGAGCGTTCCGATAGAACACCAAGAGACCTAGCTATCGAGCCATATGACCTGACTGTAGGAGCCAACGTGGACGTATCCCTCGTTGCGGCTCTTTGCATTTCTCAACTGTCAGTGAGATACCAACTCGAGTGTATTGGACGGCCACGAGAGTCTGCGCAGTCATTATCGCCGGTGTTTTTCCCAACGCCAATGGTCAGTCATTCGTGAAGAGGGCGGTATGGGTAAGTTGATAGAAATGGTTTGGATGGACGAGCATTATAAACAGTCGGTGGTTTTGAACCAACAGAGTTTGAACAAAGTGTGTTAGAAAGATGAAAGATGAGGAGAGATTGACGTGCGTTTCCTAAATGAACTATCCTACACCTACCTGCACAATTGTCAAGACTCTTGAACCGGTTTTTTGTTTTTGGTGTTACTATGAGTTACGTTCTAATGAATTATCAGTCCTGTACTCGAATATGACGGCCAAGCCGAGCTGCATATCATCAGACCCAAGACCAATCCCTGACCTACGGGTATCACTACCTATGTAGGTAGGTCACTCAGATCAACAAGCTTTCCTGCCAGTCTTTTATCAAGGCTATCTTGCTTGTCACATTGACAAGAGACGTCCTAGATCTTTCGCTATCCACGAAACCCAAGAACCAGGATTGTCGATGTAACACAACGATATTAAACATTGCAAGATCATCTCTGCATTCGACTAAACTTCTTATCTCTATCGGCTTGCTTTTGCCGTTCTCCCTGGGATGCGGATCGGATCACATTATCATGTCCTAGTGGAGAGTGTAGATATGCTGTTCCATTGATACCGGTGGCCCATGGTTGGATGGCCTTTGGTATCACAGGCATGGATATCCAATAGTACGCGTATTAGCCAGCATGATTTTGACTGTTCTATTGAAACTCCGTCGTGAATCGTGAATAAGGGTCACCTTAGGAGCGGACTCCACAAACGTTCCTCGTGTGTAGTGGGACACCTACGAGCTACAGAGTAGATAGTCACAATATGAAAGAATTCTGCTCAATGCTCTTGTTGCACTTGGTCTCTTTCCATAACCTCTATAGCCATCTACACACCTCATCAGAACAGGGTGTATATCAATTAATTCAAGTGACCACATGCCCCTTAAGAAACATGAAAGCAGCCCTGGTCATGAGAGGGGCTTCTCAGTATCGGCTACCCATCCGACAATCATCACTTCCTGTTCAAGGCGGGGAGTCAGAAGGAGGCTGTGCAATGTATGTGTTTGCTGTACGTTCAGTCTCGATCATCTCTCGGGTTGTATTGCCAAGAATGTCCTTTTTTTTCTTCCCCTATGGCAAAAACATGTACAGAGTGTTCGTGTGGGACGACAAAGCCGGGGGGGAGAGGGTCCAGGTCGTGCTCCTCACTGATGCCAAGTCTAGGTATGATTAAGCTACAAGATATCGATTCTGTGCTTTAAGAAATCATGGGAGAGAAAAAAGCTTATTTAAACGTTGATTCATGAGGAGGCCCTGGATGTTTGATGTTGAGGATTTAGAGTATTTTTTATTTTTTTCGTGGTTGGGAACAGCTCATGATGGAGGGATGTGTATATGAGACAAGGATTAGAGAGAGCTAAAACTCTTGGCTCCGTGCCGATAAGCGAACAAGAGAGAGAGAGAGAGAGAAAAAAAAAGATACGGAATACATTGAGAGGTGAGTTAGTGAGGAGAGCAGAAAAATACAGGAGAGAGAAAAGGAGATGGAGTGGTTATTGACATGCGGGTTAAGACAGTACCTGGCTCACAGTGATGGCGTGACGGGACAGTCTGGACTTGCTTCAGAGTGTGTTCGAACATCAATCACCATATACCAATACAATTTGTCTGTGAGCGAAATATCAACATCCACATGCAACAACCCTCGCCTTGCAGGTGGGCAGTGCAAGTGCCAAGATGACCCGCCAAGAGCCTCTTGCAGATACAACAACGCCCACTGATGCTAAGTGGGAACAGATCAAGGCACTGCAGAGAGACGGACAGAGGCAAATAAGCACATGGCTTCTCTTGTGTCGTGTAGTGTAGTGCTTGCTATCGTTAAACCTTGCTAATGTAGACAAATCATCCACCACCCGTAGCTGCCCGTAATACAATGTCAATATCATGCTGGCATGCATGCCGCGTCTAGAGGCAGGTATCAAGTGGAGAGAATGAGAATGAGAGAGAAAAATGCAACCGTCGACATGTCCGCTTAACCCTTGTTACCCATCGTCCCTCGATCAACAAACATGGAAAGGTATCGTGTAATCGTAATAGAATCCCACTGCTTTAGTCATCATCACCTCCATACACCTCCTCGTACTGCTCCTCGTAATTCTCACGGGCCTCCTCAAGAGCTTCGTGGTCGCTACTGCTAGCGTCGGAGTCGTGGGCGGCCGCGAGGGCCTCCTCATACTCCTCTCGGGCCTCCTGCACGTCCTCGCGGTCGCTTGACGACACCGACTCACCGTCGGCGTCAACAGGACCCAGAACAGGTGGAGGGGCATCCTGAGCGTAGGGATCCTGGTAGCCATACTCGGCCGGAGCGGGAGGCTGCTGGCTGTAATCGTAAGGAGCAGGTGCGGGAGCTGGAGCGGGAGCGGGAGCAGAGTTCTCGTCGTCGCTGTCGTTAAGAGCGTTCGCAATAAGAGCACCACCTACAGCACCGACGGCGAGACCACCAGCGGCACCGAGAAGCATGCCAGAGCTGCTGCTCTTCTTCTCGCCTCGCTCCCCGTCTTGGCCGTAGGGGTGCTGTCCATATCCTTCCTGGCCGGGCTGTCCGTAACCACCTTGACCATAGCCACCAGGCTGGCCGTAGGGAGAAGGAGCACCGTAACCTGGAGCACCACCGTAGCCTGGAGAAGGTGAACCATATCCACCAGGGTATCCTCTAGATCCGTCGGTGGGCTGGGGAGGAGCTCCATAGCCGCCATAACCAGGCGATGGGGCGCCATAGCCGGGGGCGGGGGAACCGTGACTGCCAGGATAGCCACGGGAAGCGTCGGAGGGGTAGGACTCCAGATTGGGACGAGAGTCGGGATGAGGAGGGGGAGGAGGGGCATGCTGCCCGGGAGCCTCCCACTGGGTGCGGCCAGTAGCTGTCTCTACATAGTACCAGCGTTGGTGCTGCTGGTCAAACTGTGCGATCCAGCCAGCAGGCAGAGGGGGCTTGTCGGAGGGAGGCTGGTAGGCAGGCTGAGGAGGTTGAGCGTAGTACTGGGCGGGAGGAGCACCACCCTGGCCTCCTTCACCGTGGTAGCCGTACGAGCGGGTGTCTACCAACATGTTAGACGTTATTGCTGGGCTGAAGCTTGGTTGGGTATGTCGATAAACTCACTATCACCAGACTCGGGAGTCTCTTCCTTTTTCTCGTCCTTTTTGTCCTTATCACCGCCGATGCCAAGGTTCTCGAGCTCCTGAGTGATCTTCTTGAAGAAAGACATGGTGAAAGATACCTCGCAAAGGTGTCAAGTCAAAGATGCCGAATGGCAGGTTTTGAGGTATTTGAAAGATGAGGTGGAGAGGGGAACGGAAGAAGATGAGAAAGAGAAGAAAGAAGAAGGGAGATAAGAGAGAGGAGAGAAATTGTTCAGCAAACGGTCGTCGTTTATATACCTTATGATGGTGCAGGTTTCAGGGGTTGTCGTTAACAAACAAAGATGGCTTGTACCTATCAAGAAGCCGGGAGGCAACCAATGATGATCGAGAGATTTTGCTGCTTAACGCAGATCAGACGTTCTGAGAAGGAACTGATACGTGAGTTTTATGCAGGTAACGAGAGCCGAAACAACGCATGCGCAGTGCAGGTTGGGAAAGTCAGGGCAGGTGCGGCGGTAACAGTTATCGTCAATAGCTTAACAGCTAACTCAAAGGTGTCACTTGTTGAACAAAGAACAAGCATGTGCAATGTGGCGGGGTAGAGGGGTAGAATTGAGGACTCGATGGAGGGGTAGTGGATAAGTGACAAGGCAGCTCTTGAAGGGAAAAATAGTCACTGGGTGGTTATCACTCGATGGAGGGAAAATTGGCACAATGTCACTGATATTGTCACTCGGTATGCATGGGGATTGGGTGATGCTCTTTACCATCCAGAGGATTTAGATCCACTGAATATTTCACTCATTACCCAGCGCTTGGGGTCTTCTTGATGGATCTCAAAAGGGGTCGTAAATGTCTGTAGTGGAGTTAAGACTCTAACGTGTACTCAACGACCTACCTAGAGTCGTCTGAGCTGTCCACTAGATGCCCTCCGTCTTTAATGGTCACAACTGGTGTCCGAGCGGCCCGTTCCGGTGGGGCATCCTTCTGTCAACTGAAGCTCCCGCCAGATTTCTGCCCCTCCATACAGGAGGAATTAAGGAGGCGGTATAGGAGCTCTGAATGAAATTTGGACGACAATTTTACGAACGGACGAGTCACATCATCACAATCTCAGGCCTCCAACGAAGCGGAACAAACGAACCAGTCATGCCAAGAAAGAAAGAAAGAAAAAAACATGAAATCAATATTTCAGATGATGTTTCTGAATGAAATGACTCCTTCAAAAAACAAGCCACAAAGATTGGGATGACTTGCGACATCTCCTACAACAGTGAGGAAACCCCCACCACCCTTTTACTTGAGGCCAGTCAGTGGATATCAATGTATCTCATGACATGAAGAAAGACATGACATGGTTAGACTTGGGTTAAGTTATAGGCTCCAAAACCTCGGGATAGAGGCAGCAATACGTGGCATAGGGTGGCCAAGGATGCCGGCATGTGTAGTGGCGCAGCCCTCCATGCGCGCAAATGTAATATCCGGCGGCCGTTTGATGTGAAACATGGACTTTGGTTTACATAGCCACTATTCATTTCATGGTTATGTTGATTGATCATCTCTCGTTCTACAGTATTTCTCGTGACATAGATACAAGAACAATCAAGCCGATGGTGTAAATGATTCAAAGCGCATAACAGTGAAACTAGGCACCTATTGATGTAGTACTGATTCCCTCCATTTGTACACCTTCCGTGATTCAGTACTTCCCATCCACTCCTGCCTGCGCTTGTAGCGCTGTGGAAGAGTCCAGAGCCACAACTAGGCTTGGCATCATGGCTTGGCTCCTGCCTGGTAGTTCCCTCTCTCATCAATCACGATGACCTACAAACACCACCAAGGCAACCGGTTTTAGCGGCCTCCCAGCACATGGTCGAAGCACAATACAGCACAATACAGCACAATACAGCACAACACCATCTTAAATGATCAAACTGCACACGGTAAGGAGGGCATGGGATGCAAAAGAAAGGGGAAGGCCACCACTACGCTAAGTCTAAACCCTGCTGCCATTTCCGACGAACCCTGAATGGGTGGGTTGAACCCCTCCACTAGCCTCCCCAATCAGACTGCCATGGAACAGGACCCCTCAAACCCCTCCATCCGAGCTGCACTGCGCTGAACACAACAAAACAAAACAATTCTTGACCGTTGGACAGTTCCCCCGTAAGCTGGGCTGAGCTGAGCTGCACATACTGGGGCATTGCTCTGTTTACTGTTTATTCCAGGCCATCCTACTCTATTCTCCATTCTCCTGCATCCTCACTTCTTCTTTTCTTTCATACTTGTTAATCTCATAATTTCTTTTCCCTTTCTTTCTAGTCCACCGGCGATCTACTCTCTCCTGGTCTAACAGATCATGTCCTACTATCCTGGTCAAGGAGGATACGGCGGCGGTGGTGGCGGCTACGGCTACGCTCCCCCTCCTGGTCCTCCTCCTCCTCAACAGCAGAACTACGGTTATGCTCCTCCACCCGGTCCTCCTCCTCCTCAACAAGGTTATAACGGCCAGGGCGGCTACGGTGGTCAACGTGGTTATGATGGTCATCAGGGCTATGGAGGCCAGGGCGGTTACGGTGGTCAAGGAGGGTACAATGGCCAGGGCGGCCAGAATCGCTATCCTCCCCCAAGACATCCTCCTCCTCCTGGCCTTGACGCCTACGGTTACTACCTACCCCAAGGTCATCATGGCCATGCCTACCATGCTCGTTCCGGTCCTCCTCCTCCCTCGGCACCTCAGCAATTCGGTCACGGTGCTCCCGAAGGCTACACTTTCCAGTACTCCAATTGTACAGGCCGACGCAAGGCTCTTCTCATAGGTATCAACTACTTTGGCCAGGAAGGCGAGCTGCGTGGTTGTATCAACGACGTTCACAACGTTTCCGCGTTCCTTGTTGAGAAATATGGATACAAGCGTGAAGACATGGTCATTCTCACTGATGATCAATCCAACCCTGTCATGATACCTACTCGTGCGAATATCATCCAGGCAATGGAATGGCTAGTTAGGGATGCTCAGCCTAACGATGCTCTGTTCCTACACTACTCTGGTAAGTTTATTGCCTTCATTGAAGTATACTCTAACATTGTCAAGGTCATGGTGGACAGACAGAAGATCTAGACGGTGATGAAGATGACGGATACGACGAAGTCATTTACCCAGTCGATTTCGAAAAAGCAGGACACATTGTCGATGATGAGATTCACTACCGCGTTGTGAGACCTCTGCAAATTGGCGTACGTCTTACGGCAATTTTCGATTCATGCCACTCTGCGACAGTCATGGACCTTCCCTACGTCTACTCCACCAAGGGTGTTTTGAAAGAGCCCAACCTGGCAAAGGAGGCTGCTACAGGCTTGTTTGATGCATTCACCTCATATGCTAGTGGCGATATCAGTGGTGCAGCAAGTTCCGTCTTTGGTCTGGCCAAGTCCGCTCTTACCGGCAATGACGCGTATGAGCGAACCAAGCAGACCAGAACCTCCCCTGCCGACGTGATTATGTGGTCGGGCAGTAAAGATGATCAGACTTCGTAAGTTGACTTGAACAAGATTTTATACTTGTGCTGACTATCCCAGGGCCGACGCTACCATCAATGCACAAGCTACCGGTGCCATGTCATGGGCCTTCATCTCGGCGCTCAAGGCGAATCCTAAGCAGAGTTACGTTGAGCTGCTCAACAGTGTCCGCGACATCCTCGAGACCAAGTATACCCAAAAGCCTCAGCTATCGAGCAGTCACCCTATCGGTAAGTTGACCCTTTAGCGATCCTGTGCGATTAATATCAAGACTGACCATGGTAGACACCGATCTCTTATTTGTGATGTAATGAATGAGATACGACGTTACGAGAATGTATTTAAGCATAGATATGCTACGATGATGAATAGACATATCCTGACGGTGGGACATTTAAGTCAATCATCAACTGTGTAACCTTATAGCCCATCAAACTTGGCCAGCAACACACCATGGTGTGGTTCATCAAACTTCAACAGGGACAAGCCCGATCCCTATTAGGGGCTCTCTCTCTCTTCCCTCAAACCTGCAAGATTGTCCTAAACTCTAGCAGCATTTGCCATGGTCCTGACAATTCCACAGTACTGGAGATGTATTGCGGCCAGATATCTATGGCGGTGCACTGCTTGGTGCTGTGTCTGTAATCCTACAGGCAAGTACTTCGTATGTTCCATAAGAAGCGGCTAGTCGCAGTGTGTTTTATAGCTGGTCCTGTAACATAACACTACATATCTTTTCAGGGTATGATTACCATTGACATAGTCCCCTGCTTGACCTTACACATTCAAGTACAATGCTTCATTGCTCTAGGCTGCTGGAAACTCCTCCTTCTTCTGCACTTCTATCTTATTAACCTTCCTATACCCATCCCTGATCTCTACCTTTCGATACTTTGTCGTGCACAGCATGTACACCACGCCCCATTGGACTAGACAAAATAGACTACGCAGATTAGATAGTCCACTCGACTCATCCTTCACTTCTGAGATGATAACTTACAACGCAACCAATCCAAAGCATCCACACGCTATTGTGATGTTCTCCAACAGCGCCAACGTTCCTGTCCCAACCTCCCTGAAGGCTCCTCTCTGTCGTCTCTCCAAAGTGAAGACTTCGTATTTATCCCCTGATTCGCGGATCACGAATAATAGTATAAATCCAGCGGCCCAGGCGGCGCTGGATAATGCCAGGATGACGAGGTACCATGTGGATGGTCTTGCAATCGTGGGCGTCTTGGGGCTGACGCGAGGACCGAAGAATGACAGTACGAAGAGGATGAAGTGTATACTTCCCTGGGAGCGTGTTAGACAAGGCACATAGATCAGGGTGTCTAAAGTTGACGTACTATTGCGACATTATATATCGCCGCAGCGAGGAGGGGATGTCCTGGATGTCTGGATATAATCCCAGCTGCTAAGCCTGCAACAGCAGCCGAGGCGATGAATTTACCTATCTCTGCTTTGAACAGATCATTGTATCGCTTCTTTACGGGGTTGGCCTCCCTTTGACTCCCTGTCAACTCCTGTATGAATTTTTGTATTGATGGCATCGCCGTTGTCGCAAGCTGAAGTGGAAAGAATTCCAAGATGCAATGCAAACAGAGGGACCATTGCGTTTATGAACATGACGCTGGAGGCCTTGGCATTCCATCGTTCGTGTTAGTTCGTCGAATGATGTTGGGTCGTTTAGTAGAGATTAGTCTCCGCATTAGAATGATCCCTCGTCGTCTTGGCTTTCGTCACTGGTCGAAAGAGCATTAAATCCCTTGATTTTATAACGCAGTTAGTTACACTGCATTATATCTTGATTAAATATCCTGGATATGTCTCCCCAGTTCTGCAAAGTCTTCAAATCCTTCTCCTGTTAGACTCCAATCAGGGTTGTTGTTGTACATGGAGTGGTAGAACTTGAACATCTCGTCGGGCGCAAGATCAGCCATTGTGCTATCCTGCTGGGTATTCCCGTTTGCGCCATCGACATTTGGTACCAGAAGATCCCACAGATCCGAGTCTAGAAGCATGATATCCTCGGGAGACCCATCTGGTCTAACGCCTTGTTCTCCCAGCAGTGTTGGGTTATCTGGATTTAGCACGATGTCGCCGTTTGCTGGAGGAGCCGAGAAATGGGCATTGACTCGATCCGTATTGTTGGTGCCAGTTCCATACGCCGCGGGAGAGACGTTGACGGCCTGCAAAGATTCGATCTTCTGCGACATGACTTTCCACAACTTTTTTATCTCTTGCAACCTCTCGAGAGCGAATTTGTTGCCCTTGTCAACGAGGTATTGAATCTCCACAAGCGCCTCCGTCAACCCAGGTGTGGGATTGAATTTGGCGCTGTCTTCGCAAACCGAGTCCAACACAGCCATTAGAATCATGATGAAGGCGGCAGAGAAGACAGCGTCAGAGTCGGAGAAGCCAAAGATTGCTAATTAACTGTCAGCTCCAAACTCCCCCCGGTAAGATTCAACATACACATCATATTCCGCCTTCGTAGCGTGCCAACCACTTTGAGAAGCCTTCTCGCCGCTTCTGCACATGTTCTCGATAGGCGTCCTAATGGTGATGCCAGGAGCTGTTCGCCAGTTGGACCGTTTCCGTTGAGGATGAGCTTTGCCATGTGAAGCATAATAGGGCGAATGGTAAGAATTGTGGCCTACTCTGTTAGCATTAAACGCCATACTTAGGAGTAAACTTACCTGAAATAGCTTCAGGTGCAATGATGCCGTCGTCCTTAAACATAGGTCACGCCCGAGGTTATATCGGTCCGTCGCCGAGTCAGAAGGGATTTCCTGAGAGATCTCGTACAAGGACTTGACAATCTCTTGAACATTAGGTACAAAGGTTTGCTCCTCTAGATACTCAGGGCTGTAAAGCACTGGGACGGGTCAGCTCGCGCTACCAGAAGCGACGGTCCTCTTACCTGAGAGAATCTGTCCAGTCACCCGAGCAATTCGAATGTTAGTACAAATAGGTCCTGCTGGAGAAAAGCCAGGAGAATCAGTAGGTAGAGGAACGTTGATGGATTGGTCATTGATCCCTGGAGGGTTTCCAGTAGCAGCGGCCAAACGCCTGTAAAGTTAGCCTTTGCTTTTTGTCAAGTAGTTACCAAACATACCTCTCTTGCATATAAACCGTCCACCAGAGGCGGTTGATGTGGACTTTTTCGGACTGCATCAAATGTCTAACACCACAAATTCTATGATACTTGTGTGAGACTGCGAGTCTCAAGGCTGTGCTAATCTACAGGATCATGAGTATGTAACTTGGGCAGAGTGAAAAATCAAACATACATAAAGATAAGATTCTTCTTTTCGGTCCATGTTCTGCAGATATACTGCAAACAGGGCAAATATTTCAACGCCAAGTCTGCCGTAAGAGTGAAGTTCTGTCAATGTCGGGACGTTCTTGTGTGCGTACTCGAAGAGCCTTGAGCCCGAAAACTCTTCGTTTCCTTCGGGATTCGCATCGAAGACTGTGCCAATGGCGATGACAAGGATCATCTCCAGACACCACGGCGATTCTCTTTGAGCTGGGTCATTACGATTTTCATAGAAGCTCCATAACCTGTCCGAAAAGTCGCGGGCATCGATATGATGCTGGGTCTGGCCCATGTAAAACAAGGTGAGTCGAAGTAATCTCTCTGCTTCCTCTCGAGGAGGAAGTTTCGGAAACTCCTTGTCAGAACTCCTCCAAGGTGCGCTATACTGGCTAGTCTTGGGCTGATTGGTAGCAGGGCTTTTCCATGCTCTACTCAAGCTTGTCGGATCATCCGATTTGGTAGGGTCTAAAAGATCTTGAACTCTTGATCCGAACGTATGGCTTGAGCTGAGAGTTGAGCCAGCAACGATAGCTACATAGTCAGCTTGATCTCGACTAGGAAAGGAGTTCCGGAATTCTTACTTGAGGCTGGTGAGGTGTGAGCGGCCTCGGGAGCAGGTCGAACAGAAGAAATAGAGGGAATAGAGGGAGCAGAGTAACCAGGTAACGGAGGCGGAAAACTTGTTGATGATTGTGTCAAATCTGGGGGACTGACAGAATTATTTTGTGTCGGTTCTTGGCGTCTGCTGGGTATTACTGAAGGTGCTATACATGTAAGGACCCGTACGTTGAAGAGTTAAAGTGAACGAACCTGGACTCTGAGCTTGGCTTGTTCCCTTCTCGTATTGAGCTAGTTTGCTTTCAAGTTCCTCAATTTTACTTGAATATGTTAGCATATTTCATTGATATTGACAAGTATACTCACTTTGCCATATACATGCGTTTATGACCATGTTCGGGAACCCGGCATTCAAGTCCACGTTTCGTACAATAGAGACAAGGACTCGCCCCAGAACACCTCACTTTCTTCTTACGGCAGGTAAGGCACCTACCAAGCCGTCAGTATTCATCTCCCCGATTGTCAAGTATAGTATGTTTGGTGGAGTGACTTACGCCAGGGAGGTCTTCCGAGCATCCTTTGCAGTTGAATGCGTCGTCGGACGTCTCCGAGCTGCTGATGGCATAGCTTCCGAGTGGAGAGACATTGAACTCATCTTTTTTTATGGTCAATGGCCGAAGTTTCTCAAGCTGTTGAGACCAGGGCACGGCGTGTGCTTATCGACAAACACTTGGTGCTGGAATTGCTCTGCGCGGGGAAATGATGCCGATGATGAGAAATCTCGGAGGGTGCTCCGAGTTCAAGGTTGCCTGTGTTTGATCACGTGCCACAATTTTTTTCGGCAAACATTCCGTTGCTGCATTGAAGTGTGTGCCTTGGTGGGGAATGTGTCTTCATTACGATTCAGAGATGAACATGGTTCAGTTATAGTATCAGATTCTATAGAGATCATGCTTAGAAGCCAAATGGCATGTCCATAAAGCCTGATACCGTACCCAAGTCATCCATAGATGTCTCTTCACCAATAGTGTGTTTTAGAATCCCCCTTCTTCCTCCCATTAGGTACAGTAAACTAGTGCGATGCCAGACATTTATTTAGTACAAGGGTAAATAATAAATTCAAGCAAAAGCAAAATGCAGGAACTAAAGCATGCATTAACATATAATCAAATAAAGATCGCCGGCTACCATACAAATGCAATTATATCCCTTCTCTTCAAATTAACCCATTCACATCCTTGGCTCCCTCGGCTGCTGCATCATCGACGCCGCCGTCCTCAATCTGTGTCTTGCTTCCGACAACAACTCCCATCTTGTATTTGATAATGCTTCGTCGACAACGCTTAGAAGACCGATGATCTTGTTACGGTTGCCGACAACACCTGCTTGGTTCTGGTGGAGATGGAACGCCTTTATAGAATCAATCGTCGGTGGTATCATGATTTGCAGGTATGTTCTTAGATCCTCGTGACGCTCACGTTTCAGAGACTCGTAATCGGGGCTCATTACTATTGAACTTTGATCTGCATGAGAGCCCTGAGGGGTATCGTGGGTGCTGGCGTTGCTAGTGTGAGTTGCACCAGGCACAGACGTCGTGGACTGGATGCTAGACTCGGTGGTGATCTGAGGTGCAGTGATATTGCTCGAGGGATACTGGAGGTTGTCAGGGAAGGGCTCAATATTTCCATCCTGCACGTATCCATAAGCCCACAATACCAAAGATGCATAATACAGAGCCCATGCTCTGGTTAGTATCTTATCGTTGCTTGCATCATATTTGGGATATGGGGACGGCACAAAGGCAGATGCTACTGAGTCCAGCCTCCTTGGATCTTCCTGGAGCAGAATGAGCTTTACCAGCTGCAAAGCATGGTATACACCACCGATTGCTCCCGGAGATGCCACCCAGTCCTTGATCTTACCCTCGGTACGTCTCCAGTCAGCAGAGGTGACGTTCCGTCCGATGATCTGAGTAACACCGGCAAAGATGCAAAGCTCAGGCATACTGATGTAGACAGTGATATGTCCCAGATGATACAACACCGTGCCTAGGCATTCCATGGCATCGCCGTCGTCGCTCCCACCCCTGCTGCTAAGCCCCAACCTCTGCCAGTCAAAAACCGCGTGGCGAACATGAGCGACGCCATCATCGTAGTCTTTTTTCCACCAATCAAACGCCCGCAGCAATTTCGGCCGCCATCTCTCCTGAACACCAGGAATTGTATCTGTTCCGAGAGTCCCGCGGTCGAGATCACGTTGATGCATCTGCCAGGTGACCGACAATAGAGCTGCGAGTAGGGAGATGCGGCCAAATGGACTTGTTCGGACTTTCTGGCCGTTGAGTGTTCGCTGTAGACCGTCAAGGAACGTGAGTGGGGTGACGCCGTTGGCGTGAAGACTTGACTCGACGCAGCCGATTTCTGACGGTGATTCGGAAGACCATAATGTGTTGTCGCATGGCAGAGGGAGTTTGATTTCGTGAATGGCGAGAGTCGGGGTGTGGCCGAATAGTGCTGCGTGAGTGGCATCGATGATAAAAGCACCCAATGCAGCTCGGCGCGTTGCTTCCTGGGCGATCCAGTGATCCCACCATTTATCGGGGGTGGAGTTGAATGTCCTTTTGTCAGCAAAAGACATGAACCTGGGATCTTGGTGCATTTTGGGACTGCCCATAGGAGTGGGAACTCTTGATGCGTAGGATGACTGTCTCCCGGTGAGAGCGCTGCCTCTACGCATGAGAGAAAGTGTGGTTGGGAAGTAAATGTGAGCTCGTTCGTGAAGCACTCTTGTAGCATTCATCTTTTCGTACACTTCGAGGATGAGAAGAGTCTGGATCACCCAGAGTTTCGCTGGTGGGTGAGAATCCGCATGCATGAAAACCTGCCATCTGAGGTTCCATGATACGAAAGTGGTGAATTTTGAAATTTTATCAATCATGTCAGACTGTAACTCCCTCTTATCGAGCATGGAGGCTCCCATGATGAGTACAGCCAAGAGTAGAAAGTCGTGAGCCGTTTCGGGGATGAATGTCGGTCGGTGTAGGATGGGTAGCTGGTCGTGGAAGTTCTCCCAGTATGAGTTGATATATCGTTGGACATTGACCAGACTGAGGACATGCGAATCGGCATCACTATCGCTACCGAAAATTTCATCTTTGATATCTGCGGCTGATCTTGATCCCTGGGAGCCAATCTCATTGAATCGCTGCATCATGTATTGGAGTAGTGACTGGCGCTTGTGCTCTGACATTCCAGTCTTGGACAGCTGCGAGATATCGACCAGAGGCGTGTTCATCGGTAGCGGCTCGGACTGGAACCAGAGGTTGTTCATGGGTTCGACGTACGAACTGCCCATCATTCCTGGTTGAGTTGAATAGTCTGGGCAGAGCTGGCCAAAGTTATTTGAATATCCTGCCATACCCATATTGCCTGGGACGAAAGAATAGTTGGACACGAGACCCTGTCCGTTGAACAGCCAAGAGGTAAACTCGTCGGTGCTGGATGGCGATAGACCAAAGTGCTGCTCCTCTACGGCTGGTTCGGCTGGTGCTGGCATTCCGTTCTGCATGATGAAAGACTGGTTTCGAGGTCGCTCCGGACGACCCGCCATTCCAGGGCTCTGCATCGGCATAGACATCTCACCCTGCATGGAATCCATCCGGAAGGCAACAGATCCCACAGTCTGCTTGTCTGGCGATGATTCCCGGCTCTGAAAACCACGTTCACCGAGATAACCGCTCTGCTCTCCCATGTCGTTCCGCTGGGCAGAATCATGCTGTCCTGGACCTCCGGGGCCGTCTAATTGAATGTTCTCGCCAGAATCCCCTCTTTCGCCCATCGAGGGACGACCTTTGTTGAGCATGTCCTTTGCCGGAGTCTCTCTGGCCTCATCCTGGGTGTCGCTCCACGCGGAACCATCTTCGCTGAAGGAATAGCGCTCGGGCCTGTGCCTAGGAAGATTTGAGAATTCCCTCTGAGGACGCTGAGATAGACGGCCATTTCCATACTGCTGTATCTGGCGTTCATGCCTTAGTTTGTGACGAGCGTATAGATCCTTTCTCACGAATGTGAATGAGCAGCTAGGATAATCACAGTAGTAGATTTCTTTAGGTGAGTCTGTCAAAACGGTAAGCACACGCGTCATTTGATGGTATCGTGTTGGGCTTTGGGTTCACTGACGATTGAGTTGATGTCTTTGAAGATGCTCGGCACGAGAATAAGTTCTGCCACAACCTTCATGTGTGCACTGGAACTCCTTGCACGAGGCCTTGCGGCGTTTATGGCGCGGGGGTGATGAGGCCATGGTCAGGTTGGAATGTGATACAGGCTAATCGCTGAGCCGAACAGGTTGTATGTGAGATTCGGTCCCTCCAGAGCCTGTGAGAAGGGCGACTGAAGGACTTGAAGATTGGTTCGTGTTGAAATGTGTCGTGATGAGCGCGGTAGGAAGCGGGGGGATTTTTTTTTTTTTGCTCCCCTAAGATCCAATCTAACTGAATCCTTCGTGGTCGAGAACGTACAAGGGGGGGACTTTGTGCCTCGGTCAGCTGACTACTTTTGGTTCGTTGCTTTTATGCCATTGTCTTGTTCTGTCTTCAGCAATGGCACTAACCTCTAACTTACAGTGGCCGTCAGTTACTGTAGCCTGTAGGCATGCTCAGTGATTTTCACTTCCCCGCAAGCCCCCACAACCCATCGGTTTTCTCCAAAAGGACCATGCGGGGGTTAGCTCGGATGGAAATTGAATGCCTGGCTGTGAATTTGTTGGCGGTAGTTGTACTGTGCTAAGCTTCTCTGCAGGGTAAGTCGATTTGCTTTTGCTGATTCCCAATCTATCCATCCCGAGACCCCTTTTTTCTACATATTCCACCTTACTAGTTATAAAAAGTCCTCGAATCATGTTGCTTCAGCGTATTCTTGACTTTCTATGATCAGCCGACAACGTGCATGGATGGGTTACCGTAGCTGCATGAAGAAGTGTATCACCTTGCAGTACCGATGTTGGTGTATTGACTTGCAATTCGGAATAGAAAGTCAGAACAGTGTTCAACATTGCAAAAAGTCCTCTTCAGATTCCCTCACGTCTACGTTCACAAGGACCCGAGTTTTAAAAAAAAGACATAGCTTCCCTCTTTCCCTTGTTATTTTCCGCGATGAATTGCGTACAGGTCATGCAAGGATAAGTGCCTTGACACTGTGTTCAGTCGTTCACTATTTCCACCAGATCGCAGCGTTCACCAGTAGCACCAGAATTAATTACAAATTGATCCTTTCAGATCATCCCTTTAAGGCTCAAGGTGAACATAGAGTCATTAACTTAAAACAAATGCAAGGACACCGCCTAAAGTCCATCTAAAATGAAGTTGCAACATTTGGTTGTGACATAGGAGAAGAGAATAGCGAAAGCTTCATGGTATAGAACAAGACGGATTTGAGCAAAGCAGAGTTGTGATGCTCTCATCAGAACTCAAACCTGAGCCCTACTCGAGAACCTGAGTAATATCAATGCGAGTTATCCCATATTTTTGAAATACATGAAGACCTCTGATCCTCCACATGCTGTGCATGCCATATCCTTGGAATTTCTCCTCTTGTCACTTCGACATACGATAAGCGATTGGTGAGGTCTAATTACGAGAACCCGGCATCTACTCAAAACAATGAAAGAGACTGCAAGAGCAATTCTAGGCATCATCCGAAGGCATCATTGGTCGAATGCAGAGATTCGTTGATCGTCAACAAACGTCAGAAAAGCCATCAGACATAAAGGGCAAAACGGGGGAGTATATTGACAATCTGGAAGACAGAAATACTAACAAAGAAGCAAGATTTATGTCGATGCTATCTTAGCCTAATGACACGACCAAAGGCCTAGCCGCCTCATATAGGGGAACTCGATGAGTAGCCACCAGTCCTGGAGTGCTGAAAGTTAGACCTGATTTGACAATCAACAGTTCTTTCATGATGTTGCCAAGATGCAATGAGAAAAGACGAGCAGAAAAACAACTCGAGGATGCTAAACGGGAATGCTGACTATTATGCACAGGGACCGAGTAACTTTGTTATTTTCAACAATGCGCTGCGCAGTTCTTCGGATATTTAAGAAACTCATGGCCAGGTGTGACAGGTTCCGGACCCAAAAATGGCAGAAGTATACCAAACTGAAGAAAAGGTCTGGATCGCAGTGAGCCCTTCTAATAAGTAGTGATGAGCACGTACATTGACTTGTGTAACGACGCTTGGAACGGTGTCTGATTGACTGAAGGAGTGTGACGAGGGTAGATTCAGTATCTCATGAGGACAGGCCATAAAACAAACTGATCATGATGCACGAACATGCTTGAGTTCAGTATCCTTCATACTTTAACATAAGAGCAAGGATATCTCCTGCGGCTTGGAGGTAAGGAAGCCTGATGAGGCAGCACGAGTTGACCACCGATTGTTCGCCCAGGTTATGTAAAAGGAGGACGGAACAACGGGCTTCAATTAAATGGACTCTCCCGACACGATAGTATCAACCAGAACATCAGAACATGGAATATTAGCTGGAGAATGACTCAACCTCCGTGTTCAAAACTGGGTGGCCATTAACACGGTCCTTGCTTGCAGACGTTTTCATGGGAGAAGAGCGAGGAACGACAAGGCCCCTGAAACAGACAAGCCGATTGCAAGTTAAATCGCCACAGGATGAGCAGAGTAGGGTGTTGATGACGATGTAGCCTTTTAAAAGATTGTACAAGAGCAAGAAACTTGCCTCCATTCCACCTTGAACTCAACAAGCTAAGGTGGTGATTATCCTTCAAGTTTAATAAGCTTCAAAGGCATTGAGGAACGACAAGTAGTGGCCTAGTCCTTCACTCCACAGGTGCCTCTTTGTCAATTGGCATCTAGTTAAGAACTGCAGTGATTTAAATTGCTTCACTCCTTGGCCAAGTTCTGTTCGAGGCCTGCGACCCCCTTTTGTTCATGAAGGCAATTGTGTGCATCAACAAAAGCAAGGCATTACTTTGAGAGTGACACTCGTGCAAGACTTTTCTTGGTAGCATGTTACTGACCATGTACATGTACTTGTCAAACTACATGGGCTTCATGGCGACGAACAGCCGACCTCTTGTCTGGGCGAGAGTGGTGTGTTATGACACTGAGGTCCAACCCCCTTGAGGACATTGCTATACAACTCAGCCGCTGTTACGAGGAGCAGGACGAATAGGCCCAGGCAAAGCTCACAACCGCATTCTGGGTTTCGCAGTTTCGGTATCTTGTCATATCACTCCTACCTTGGAAAAAAAGGGGGCAGTGGCATGGTTGAAATGGGGACAGGCGAGCAAGGGCTGGGCCATGATTCTTGCAGAAGCTAAACCATCAGTAAACTGGCGCGAGTCGATTATTCACAGCGTCGAGGAGCTCTGTTTCGTGTTACTTACAAGAGCAACGACGGCACGGTGGATGACGGCTGGCCTACGCGGCGTTGGAGTGTTTCACTATGGGTTTCTGACTCCGGGAGGTGGGACGGGAGGAGGTTAAGGAATCTTAGTGATTCAAAGAGTGGAATAGATTAAGCTCACTTATCAGCACATCATGTTGAGAGACTACTGACAATTTCCCGAGACCTGCAGAGATAGTGAATAATCAATCAACAAATCTTGATAAGCCTTGTCTTGCCCATAAAAAGAAGGCTGGCTTATGGATTCTGAATAATAAGATCGTCTTACTACCATAAGCATTGATGACTGAGGGGAGAGAAAAAAAAAAGTCCCCAAAGACTATCAACTGTGCCCCCTGGCGATCTACATGAAAATACAACCATGAAATAACCCGACTATGTCGTGCTCAAAGCTATCGCCGACTTGCAACCTCAACCCGCCAGTTTGGGCGCTCTTTTCTATTCCTGTCAAACGACCCCCTTGCTAACTGGGATGATCCTATCCCTCGGCACAACACTCACATGATTTTGCTCTAGTATTTCCCCACAAACGATGTAATGCTGCTGCTGCTCACCGTTATTCAAGCTAGTTCAAGTGGGTTTGTTTCATAGCATAGTCCTTGTA